>JADLZK010002455.1:0-54590 GCA_015847255.1 Hyparrhenia diplandra
ATAAATTTATGGAATTTAAATACCGAATTTAAATTGCTATGATTAAGCAAAGTAATTATTCAAATAAAATAAAATGGCAAAATAGAATAAGTTGTCATAGTGTGGCTTCAGCCACAAGGATTGCAGCCCAACACTATTATGGGCCATTCCGCGGCTCAATCTAACGCCTCTTGGGGCGGGCCAAATCGGCCCAAGCGCCATGGCCGTCCAATTCAATGGACGGTTCAGATTTGCCTGGCTGTAATAAAAGGGAGGGGGTGAAAACCCTAACCCTAAATTCTTTCCCACTCGCCCCCTCGCATCACTCTCTCTCCCTCATCCTTATCCATTCTCTCGGGACAAGAACAACAAAGACGGGGAGAGTGAGAGGGCGGCGGCCGCCAGGCCAAGACGCTGCGCACACACCGCCATGCGGCGCTGCCGTGCGTGGCGGCGGTGGCGGTGGGGCCGAGGCGCCCCGCGCCGCAGCCGGAGGGCGGCGTATTTTGCGCCCTCGCGCTCACGTCCGGCGGGGAGCGTCGGGGCTGGGGGCTCCGCGCCCCGTGCCGCGTGGCGGCCGCGCTGGAGCACGCCTGGGGCGTCGGTGCCTCAGCGGCGCTGCGCCACGCAAGACAGCGTTGAGGGCCGTGGACGGCCGCGGGGTCGGGCGATAGCGGCGCGATCAGGCTGGAGTGGCGCGCCCCAAGCCAGCGGCGGCGGTGCCGCAGAGCGAAGCGACGGCCGGGCTCGAAGCGGGCCGCCGTGACGCAGCCAAGCCCGACGCTGGCGGCGAGGGGCGGCGGTGCCGGTCCCTCGTGCTCGCAGACCGGCGGGTGCTCCGTCGGTGGCCCTATCGGGGCCATGCGCGCGATCGCGCGCCGCCTCGGATCCAACGACGGTTCACCAATCCGGTGCCGAGGCGGTGGCCGAAGTCCACTATGCCCGCTGCCGCGGGGCCCGGTGTGGTCGCGTCGGCGGCGACGCCGGGGGAGCGCATGGTTCGATCCACTCGCCGAGGCGGAGGGACTCGATCCGCTAAATCTTCGGGACAAAGGTAAGGAATTGCTCATGGCCATCGGTGGTGGTGCCACTCTGCGGGACATCGGTTGCTCATGGCCATCGGTGGTGGTGCCACTCTGCGGTTTTCGGATACGGGGACCAGATCCACCGAGCCCACTCATCCGTGGTTTTCGGATATGGGGACAGATCCACTTGCCTTGAGGGCGATCATGGCGGCGGCGGCGGCCTGTGGAGGCCTGCTCATCCGTGCTCATGAAGTTCGGGCCATTAGAGCTCGCTGCGTGCTCGTCATCGGGACGATGGCTTTGTTCCTTATGTAGTTAACTTGTCCATGCTCATCTTCGAGGATGGTCGGGTGTGTTCGTGTGTGCTTGTTCACGGTGGTGTTGTAATCATAAGAACAAGCAATGGTTGTAAGAACGATTTCTCACCTTTCTTACCCTAGCTCAGGTGAGAACTCGTGGCCGATAACGTGTTAGAAATCAGCTCTTCGGGACTTACAACAGCAAGAGTAAAAAGTGGAACACAAGAACACGAGAGATGAGAGGAGAAGGAGCTTGTATTTTCTTATTCACTTTCACTGCCTTTACATCCACTGAAGTGACTCCCTTTATAGGGGACACTCAGAATAGATACAAATTGTTACAGTGAACAAAGTGGCTACAGTGTTTGTCCTCCTGCCCTATACGCAATACATTAATTGGCCATCATAATGAGTCCAGCTTTTCGGTGTTTGTTGACTCATTCATAATATTTTCAACATATATAGTAAAATTGAAGACTCATTTTTGAATTTGAGTGGCATGATAGGTATATTCTGTTGGGAATAGTCTAAGTACCTTCCTATTTTAGAGCATCCTATCTCGCCACGTGGACGATATGAATTCGGCAAACAAGTTCCACAAATTCAATCAACCGAGAGTTACTTCCGCTCATATAATCCGATGGATTTAGTTTAGCCTTGCGAGTGAGAATTTCAATTGAGAGTTACTTTCGCTCATATAATATAGATGCCACAAATTCCTATATACCCACAACGTTTGTCTTTGATGCTTCATGGATGTGGACCAGCTCATACAATGACGGCTTAGCCTCGAGCACAACTAGAACCAACGCCTTGTTTGAAAATTATTTTTATCAGACACTGAGGAATAAAAAGAAATCAGTTTTTTAGTCTTTGAGGCACCAAGAAACGAAAATGTCAAGGCTCAACCAATTTTCAACTTGGCACCTATGGCCACAATATTTAGTACCGATGCCTAACACTATCTCTCCTCTTTCAGCACCGCAAAAAACATACATTGTGGCCAGTCTTAGCTTGGCCACAGCTAAACACGGCTCAACCAATTCTTTGGTGGCCAGTCTTAGCTTGGCCAGTATTTGATACTAGTAATTTTTTGGCGCCCATGCATGCGTGATAATTTTACATGATAGTTTATGACTATTTGATAAATGGAATAATTGATATACTTATGACAAAGGATATATAAGACATAATATTCTGATGGCTGCACATTACAGCGATATATAATAGGTTTACATAAACACATGTTACACGAGACATTTGTTATCAATAAGCCAACACTTTAGTTCTTCACTTCTTCATAAGGTAGCATGTGGACAAAATTTTGAATGGTAGACACGGGGAGACATTTGTTGGGCATGCCTAGCCCCTGTACAACTTTGTCAAGGGAGGCAGATCACATCAAATTTCGGACCATGCAGCTCCATAACATCGAGCATATGCTTCCTATTTGGAATGAGAGAACATGATGACGCCACCGCAAATGGACCAAAAAATATACAACATGACCTAATAGATGTCTAAAATCTCAAATATTTGCTGCAGCTTTTGGTTTGTTGAAGGTTCCCTCTTCATCACCCATTCTACTCCAAGGAATCACCCATGCCGTGCCAATAGTACTTGCGAAACAAAAAAGCAATATAAAACACCATAAAAATTTTTGCAAACCTCTAAGCAAATGGTAAGTATTTAATAGTCCTTGCCAATATCGGGAAGGTAAATAGAAAATACAAGGGAACAACAAAATGTAAGACCGGGGAAAACTTGAATATTAATATACTTTGAAGCGAGAGCTATATCAGGGAACATGCAAGATAAAAAGATTTGCGAATATGACAACTAAATTTCGAATATGTCATGGACATTGAAGTAAACATATTTTAGTAGGTACTTTGAAGCTCTTGAGTAAAGCTAACACGTATTTGAAAAGTACCATGTGTAGAGCATCTTACCGATGTGCAATATGACCAACATGACAAAGCGTTGATGTGGCAAAAAGGCCCTCTGAATTTCCTAACGAGCATCTTGTTGTTCCAAGATGAAAGAGCACCGAAAAATGGACTATAAAGTAGAACACTGAAGTAGGCATCAATGCATAAGGAAGTCACAAAAAGCGAATCCCATTTTTCATTGAAACCAAAGAAGGGATGTGTACAGTTTTTTCTGAGACATTTCTAAAGGGTGTGCACTCTTTTATGTGCATTCTCATTATTCGTTCAAAAAATTACATAGTTCATCATATATTCAGAAAGTTCTTTCACATACTGGCTATCCATTTGCTTCTTTAGTAATAATCGGATGATCGGATTTGTAACTAACAACAAAAAAAGGAGTGGCATGAACATGATTCAAGTTTTCGAACTTCTCAAACACAAGGCTTCATAAATTATCATGTAAATAGCATTTACCAAAGGGGTTTATTTACTACTCCGTCTATTCCAAATTATATACTGATTGAGGATTCTCAATATCTTGTGTTTCCTAATATTTTGTATAAAAGGCGAAAACAAGCAAATGTTGCGGCATGGACAACAGGTTATTGGTCCATGTACACTATAAATCGAAAGAGGTTACAGTTTGTGCTCCGTAGGTTATTGAAGTAAATGGTTTTTTGGGAAGTAGCGAGACTTCACTTGGTTCGGGGAGTTAAATTCGAGGGAGCGGGATGTATACGATCATTTAGGATCTGTTGGACCTAAGATGGTCGGTCGAGCATGTGGCAAAGAGGAGCCATGTATCTTTTTGAGTTGTATATTTTCCCCGAAGCAACATATAGGGAGCCTGTATTGTCGAATTCCATGCCCCTGCACCATCATGCCAACCTACGAAATTCATTTAGTGAGGAATGTCATCTCAGTAAACCTCTTTTACACATGGAAATACTTTTTGGCCAGCCTATGGGGAAACACGTTTTTCTTTTCGGGGAAAAAGCTGGTGAGTATTAACTCTTTCAGTTCAATAGAAAAATTCAGAGATGAAGTGCCCTTTTCGCATCAGCCAAATATCTTTGAAGGGACAACGAGAGGGATGACGATGCCATTGCTTGGGTGGCCCCAAGGAAGGAGAGGTGTTGGTGGTATATTGTGATTTTACAAACACATATGACAAAAAGAAAAGAAAAGACTGAACTGTAGGAACTGTTAAAAGTAACAGCTCGGTTGAGTCATTCTGAAACCCCGGGAACATAGAAAGTTGCACAATTGCAGCGCTACCTCAAACAAGCTTACGGCCTGCACATATGTCATAGCCTCGGAGATAACAGATTCATAGACAACAAATTCGAGAGATCTCTGGCTCTTGGTTTTGTAGCATAATTTTTCGTATGCATGTTTATTCTAAGGGTGACATTGGTTGCTTTGATGATAGCAGCTCGTGGTCAGAACCCAGTGGAAGTCCAAAGCATGGAGCACCATAGACCTCGAGAGAATTTTGTTGCCTAGAAATTGGTGTAAATAAATACATTATTGCCTAGAAATTTCTCTAAATAACTAAACCATGGTAAATCTCTGTTGTAACTGATATGGCCTGAGCTATTCCATGGTTTTAAATCGAACTATATGTCTTGGCTATAAATATGCTGCTACTTACTCAAAAAAGGAACTGTAGGTACTTTATTATTTAAAAAGGTGACAGAAAAAAATTCTTAAAAACCAAAATGCACCGCACCTACAGTTATGGTAAGTAGTCAATGGTGCACGCGATCTGTAGTGAAAGCAATGTAAAAATCGGGGGAAGCAAGTAGGCGTAGGCATGAACGCGAGCTTACCAACACAATAATGTCTGGCCGAGAATGAAAGTTACTCTATTAAAATTTGAACCGTAACGAAGGCCCGATCCTGAATGAAAATATCGAGAGAGAAAATAATCAGTATTTATTTTTCCTGTTCAAACAGAACCTTTTTTTTACAACAGTTCAAAGCAGAACATTGACGCAGTATTGCTAAAATGAAGGACAAACAAACTACACAAAAAAAAATACCCACTGACACAAATGCTCGATCTGCGATCCGGTTAGCTAACTGAAGGATTCTTGTTTCTGAACGATTTGTGTAGTTTCCGGTCGTTTGGGACGCAGGCATGAACAGAGCACGATTGTGTGATAACTGATCCGTCCACGGAGCCACCAAATCCAGTCATGGGTCACCGGAGCGGCTCCCATGGGCTGCAAAACAGAGAGGGATGGGAGCCGGGGAGAGACGGCGGGAGGCCGAAGCATGGGAGCTGCCGCGCCACCACGCCGCGCCGGGGGTGCCCTCGCCTCGCACCCGCACTCGTAGCACCTAGAGGGAGAGGAGGGAGCTGCAGAGCCGGGCGACCTTGCCCATGCCTGCGTCTGCCGCCGGGGCGTGCCTGCGGCTGTGGCCGCCGCCACGCCGGGTGCCGGCCTCGCCTGGGGCTGTGCCGCCATGAGTGTGCCTGACCTGGCAGCGTAAAACATGCACTGCAAGCCAACGGGGAAGCCATATACCATGAGCCTGAAAACAAGCCATACTGCCTTGACGAATACAGTGATGAAAACATCAGGCAAAAGAAGAAAAAAATACTAATCTTTTTTAAACCGGGAGAATTCCCAAGACCTTTGCCAACTCTCCAACCTTCGATTTTGCCTCGTTTTCCAGTGTTGAAAGTTTGTCCTGAGCAAATCAAATCACATGAAGCACGTGTCTGTAATTTCTTGTGACTCTGTGAAGAACAGGCAAACATAGAGTGCGTTCAAGTCTCTACTTGTGCCAACCTCTGCATACTGAAGTCTGTCACTGAGGTCCTCAATTTTCTTCTTCTGCTGAATGTTAGTTTTCTCAGCCTAAAAAAAGAAAAAAAAATGCTGGTATAAGTTTTGTGAAAATCCCAACACTACACCATATCTTCTGCTGAATGTACTTACCTGCTCCAGCTTGCGACTGAATTCATGCAAGCTTCTTTCTGCTTCAACAGCTCGTGCTTCTAATGTTTCGCCTTTCCTAATCTGGTCTTCCAAATCGTTGCCCAGCCTCTCAATCTGCTTTGCTTCATGAGTCATTGTCTTTCCCATTCTTTCAGAACATCAATTATGGGAAACATGCTTCATTTACCTGTTTCTCAAGCATTGCATTATGTGTGTTCGCCTTCATCACAGGCTCGTCATCATCCAAGTCCACCTTCTAATTCGACAATGTAAACGAGAAGATCAAGACCACATGCTCACAAACAAACTACAATAAATCCATATATCGGAAGCAATTGACTGTTTCTGTGATTTCGGTCTAAGAAAGAGAGTTCAGATCAGACCATAGTTCAATTACAGCAGCCTGACAAAGTCTCATATCTCTGACCTGCAAAATTTCTAGGTTGCCTACCAATGTTGCCATCTGTGCAGTCCTCTCCCTGACAACACTCTCCAGCTCCGAGGTCTCCTCCTTCCTCCTGCTGATCTCATCCTCTGCAGCCAAAGAACTTAATTAAGTATTTCTTTTTTCCACAACGGATAACCGAATTTCATTACTTTCGCAACGAAGTTATAGAAGTTCACGACCTACAGCGTAACGGATTCACCACCCCTCAACTATGTTTACCCAGGAAACCTAGTTGAGGGGCCAAGAGTTTCAGGCAGCCCAGAGGAGCGCCCACAAACAGTTTAAGCTAAAGACACTTCTTACAAAGTTAATTTCAAACGATAAGGAATGAGGCTAAGTGTTGGATCCCTTGAAGTGCTAAGAGAAACTAACAAGAAACAACGTGCAACCAATCTGCTCTTAGAAGAACCAAGAACAACCAAGTTCTAGCTACTATCTCTGTCTGAAATTTCAGAGTGCGTTCCGAAGTTTTAAAGTGGTGTCTCGTTATGTAATCAAAGAAGAAGATCCGAACAGGCTACATGATGCAAGACAACAAAGGGAAAATCATCATGAAGGTGATTTATGGGGGTGGGATACGTTGACTCACCTAAGGAAGCTACCTTCGATCTGAGCATCTGAATTTCCTGTTCCTGCTCTGGCGATGGAGAGGTTGAGGCCGCATCGCACAGGGCTCGAACAAAGCATAGGCAGAGGAGTGTGGCAACGACTGGAGCCTTGAGAGGATCCATCGCTCAGCCGCGACCCGCTTGCCAGCGCCGTCGCCGCGATGCTGTGCCGCTACCGTCGCCGCTGCAGCACCAGCGCCCACCACCTCCCGCCCCGCGCGCCGCGCCCAGCGATACCAGGTCGCCGGCGCCGCCGCCGCCCTGCGCCGGCCCGCCCGCGCTCGCCGGCTTAGCGCGCCCGCGCCGCCGTCCGCCTTGTAAACGCCCGCCCGCGCCGGACGCAAGACGCGCCGCCGCAGCGCCGTGCGGCCCGCGCCCCGCCGCCCGCGCCCGGCGCGCGCCGCCCCGCGCGCCCGCCGCCGCTGGCGCCACCCGCCGCGTCGCGCCAGCGCGGCCGAAGCGCCGCGCCCGCCTGGCCCCACCGCGCCGGTTGCCTGCAGAGGGAAGATGAGGGGAGAGTGAGGAGGCGGCTGGGACAGGAGAGTGAGGTATGGTTAGGGTTAGGGGTGGAGGCGATATATATATGATGCGGGAAGGCCACGAAGCCGTTGGATCGAAAGATCGGACCTTGAAAAATATTTTGGATGACGTGGACGTGCTGGCCGCGGTTTTTCCTCCCACACCAAATCTTACTTTTAAATATGCTCTGACTATCAACAAAGATTAAAAGCGTGTTTTAAACCCATGTTTACGTTGGAAACGGCAGTAAAAAAAATGGACCGGACGTAAAGCTGCAGCCTAGAGGGAGTATCAAAAGCAAAAAGCGGGTCGTCGAAATGTGCCTCGTCCTGTCGTGAACTCGTGATTACTGATTAGCTCGGACCTAATCGCTGTCTAAGCCCAAGATAAATCCAAAAAGCACCACCCGCGTCCAGTCCCCTTCCCCACGGAGTTTTTAAACCCGCCACTTAACAGCTGCACAAGACAACCGCAACGCAACCGCAGCTGCTACTGCTACTGCTACTGCTAGACCAACACGCACTCTCGCACACACACACACAGCCGCGGGGCGGGCACAGTGACGCGGGCGGAGGAGCGGCGCCGAGCTAGGGTTTCCCTGATCCGGCGGGGCCGGGGAGCGGGCGTAAAACCTTGCTCGATTTCGGCGCCGGAGGCGCAGTGCCGGTGTCCCCGAGGCCGGCGGGTTGGGGAGCTGGGGCGCGGCGCCGGGGCTCTCAGATCTGGTATGACCGACGGCGGCGAAGACGGGAATGCGGCGGCGCCCAGGGGCCCCGCGCGCCGGAGGGGGCCCCGTGCGGGCCAGCCTCGACGCCGACGAGTTCATCGCGCTGATGCACGGCTCGGATCCCGTCAGGGTCGAGCTCACCCGCCTCGAGAACGAGCTCAGGGGTCGGTTTCATGGCCTGCCTGTTTCATTTCGCGCTCTGATTTTTTCCTCACTGCAGCGGTTTCTAGGGTTTTGTCGTGGAGGGAGTGTTTGATTTGTGTGCGTTTTTTTGCTGGTGTCAGACAAGGAGAGGGAGCTTGGGGAGGCGCAGACGGAGATACGCGCGCTGCGCCTGTCGGAGAGGGCGCGGGAGAAGGCCGTCGAAGAGGTAATCCCCAATTGCTTTCTAGTAGAATCTATCTATCGTGCTACATATGTCTTCAATCCTCCGAGAGAGAGGGAGAGAAATGCGCCCCAAAAGGAGCTTGATGAGAGAGAAAGGAAGAATAGTCTATTGCTATTTTAAGGATGTATATATTCCCTTCGGGTTGCATCTCGAAGTGATGTCGATTGTGGAAAATAGCCAGCTTGTGGTGAGCGAGTGAGCTAGGTTTGACCAGATTCCTCAAAACAAGAAAAAGGTAAAAACAAAACTGGGCGTGCCCGACTGTAGTTTGAATCCAAAGAGTCGGATGTGCTTTGGCATTTAGCAACAGTGAATTGTCTTACTCAGTTTGGCAGCTTTGACTTTTGACCTCACTTATGTAACTGAAGAATTGAAATTTCTTGACAGTCTTGAAGCAGTGATATGATTATTCCTTTCCTCCATATTTTTTATTTAATTTTTTGTTATTTGCTTCAGAAAATTTGTTTTGTCAAGACCTCATGCTTTTAAGGCTGCCCAAAGAAACTTTTATACACAAAATTCATAAGTTGAATTGTTCCCAGACAATGTTGTGACCATGTTAACTGTTTTCTCCATTTTCCCATATTCTGGAACTAATTTGTTACCTGCAGCATTGGCTTTCCATCATGTGGCCTTCGTACCCTTTTCGGACCTTGTTATAGGATAGTTGGTTTGAAGCAAAATATGGCCCACCAAACCTTATGGAATTTAGCATTGCAAGAAGTTTGTCATCAATAAACCCATAGGTTGTCCAAACACTGGCAAGACAATAGACTAAGGGCATGTTTGGATTCTTATTCAGGTGACTAAACTTTAGTCAACTGACTAAAATATAAAAGTTGGGGTACCCTGACTTTAGTCACCCCTGGGAAGTAAAGTGACTAAAACAGGTGTAAGGTTTCAGTTGGCAAGGGAATCTTGTCAGATTTATGTAGAAAAACATGTACTTGTCAAATCTGGTCAACCCAGCCAAATTTTGTTAAGGAAACATTGGCTCAGAATTTTGTGGAGCCTGTTTGCCACTGATCTTGTGGTTGTATCTTTTCCTAAGAGGGCTTGTATGTTCTTAACAGTTGTTACAATGCATAATCATCTCTCTAAGATATCTTGAATATTCTACTATGGTTTCATCAGCCTCAAATTACCATGGTCCTCTTCTGAGCTTGTAGATTTTTTTTAACTAACCTGATACCAAGAGAACACTTGGGCATGTATACATTCTGCTGCGTTATCATATTTCCATGATATTCTTAGATCCCCAAATATATTTCTTGGAGCTTGGTTTCACATCTTTTATGATTCTGATGAGTCTAATCAACTCAGTCATAGCATATGTACAGGTACCCTTCACAGTATTACCAACCTAAGGTTTAAAACTCACATGCTTGTAGGCTGTTTTTGCAATTTACATATTCTGTTGCCACCTGTCAATTAATCAAGGCAATGCCTCTTTTAAATTGGTCTGCGTGCTGATAATTCCAACTAGAAGTAATTTTGGTTACCCCTGTTGATTCGATGCTGATAATTCAAGAATTTGGTTACCTCTCTTGGTTCGATGCTGATAATTCCAACTAGAAGTAATTTTGCCTTGATGTACATGCAGTATGCTGCTTTAATGCCAAAGAAAGTGTGTTGTTTTTTTTTTAAGGTGTGCTATTAATAATTATTGATAGTCTTGTCACACTAGTTTGCTTTTCTGGGAGATTGAGTCTATGATTGGATTTTGTTTCATGGAACGTTTCAAGTATTATTTGGTCGCTAAGAACAAAGTGATTGTCAGGAGTAAGGACAGTAGGCAAATTTACTTCATGATGAAATTTACTTATTTTGTGCCTCTGCACTTGGGTTACTGGAAGAATGGCACATTCAACAAATGAAATAACTGATGAAGTGTTCCAGCTCATATGGTTGTAAATTCCTTCACTTTGAAAGAAATATCCTAGTTGTCATATGTATTTTTTAGTAAAGAAAAACTTGGATGCAAATAACTCCCTTTTATTTTTAATGTGATTGTATTTTGGCGGCAGCTTACAGATGAATTGGAGAAGATGGCTGAGAAACTCAAGCTGACAGAATCTCTCCTCGAAAGCAAAGTACCACAGCTTGTGCCTAATTTCTGCTTGTTTCCTCTATTGATTGACTGAGGTTAACCAAGCCCAAAAAACTACCTGCAGAATCTTGAAGTTAAAAAGATAAAATGATGAAAAAAGCTGCATTGGCTGCCCAGTTTGCAGCAGAAGCAACTTTGCGAAGAGTACATGCAGCCCAGAAAGATGATGACATGCCACCAATTGAAGCGATTCTTGCACCACTTGAAGCTGAGCTGAAGCTTTCTCGCCAGGAGGTAACACTTAGTCTTTAAGTCATTTCTTTTTTATTTGTATTTGTGCAGTTGTCTTTCTTAGGTTTCTCTTACATTTGCAAATGTTTCACGCCTCCAGTCACCCTGGATCATCTAACTACCCTTTTCTTTTTTTTTTTCCCTCTAATTTTTCATATATTTCCTGTGGACAAAGTGCATGACAAGTTAAACCTTGTTTTCAGATTGCAAAGCTCCAGGATGACAACAGAGCTTTGGATCGTCTAACAAAACAAAAGGAGGCAGCTTTGCTAGAAGCAGAGAGGACCGTGCAAATTGCTATGGCAAAAGCTGCTATGGTTGACGATTTGCAAAACAAGAACCAAGAGTTGATCAAGCAAATTGAGATCTGCCATGTAAGTGGGTGCATGCAGTTTATTCTCTGTCATGGGAAGACAATAACTTGGCATTCCAATTGAATTAGTAATTGAATGATTTGTTTGCATTGCAGGAAGAAAATAAAATCTTAGACAAGCTGCATCGCCAAAAGATTGCAGAAGTTGAAAAGCTTAGTCAAACTGTGAGAGAGTTGGAAGAGGCTGTTCTTCAAGGTGGTGCAACAGCTAATGTTGTTCGAGATTACCAGCGCAGATTTCAAGAAATAAATGTAACAAACTATCCTTAGATTGGCTACTTCTTTTGCCATCAAATCCATGTCAATTTTTTTTACCCTTTTCACATGAACATTTGATTCATGCTTATGTTTATAATTTTATTAGGAAGAAAAGAGAACACTTGACCGTGAACTTGCACGTGCAAAAGTTACAGCAAACAGAGTTGCTTCTGTTGTTGCCAATGAGTGGAAAGATTCTAATGACAAGGTGATGCCAGTTAAACAGTGGCTTGAAGAGCGTAGGTTCATGCAGGTATGATGGTTAAACTAGCCTTTTCTTTACCAATGTACTTTGTTAGCATTCAACTCATATTCTTTGGTGAAACTTAATGTACCACCTGTTGGACAAGGTTCTTTTCTCGAGTAATTATTATATGATATAAGTACATCATTTGATAATATCTTGTTTCTACAGGGCGAGATGCAACAACTTCGTGACAAGCTTGCCGTTGCAGAACGTACAGCTCGATCTGAAGCTCAACTGAAGGTACGTAACTTGTTTGTTACAGTTGATTAGCCAGGTTATGTTCTGGTGATTGCTTGCCTACTAGCTTTATAGCTTGACATATAGATGGAACCTGTTACAGCCTTCGTATCATAATGCAATCTAGCATTTGTTAAATGAGTTAGTTCAGATGAGCTAAACTTCTGCACCTTACTCAGGAAAAATATCAGTTACGTCTGAAAGTACTAGAAGATGGACTAAGGGGGCCACCAAGTGGCTCCACTCGTCCACCTACTGAAGGAAAGAGCTTTAGCAATGGCCCTTCCCGCCGGTTATCACTTGGTGGAGCTGATAACCTATCAAAGTTGTCTCCAAATGGCTTATTGTCAAGGAGATCTCCTTCTTTTCATTCAAGATCATCTCTTTCGTCAAACAGCAGCTTGGTCCTGAAGCATGCTAAAGGCACTTCAAAGTCATTTGATGGTGGAACTAGGTCACTAGACAGGGGAAAGGTCCATGGAAATGGAGCTCATTTACTCAACAGATCTACAGATGCTGTTAGAGATAAAGAGACTAATGATAGTTGGAAGGGTGATATGGATGAGAGAACTAATGATAGTGCAGTCAGCAATGCGGATGAGAAAAGTAACGAAACCACAAATAATAACTCAGCTGAGACAGTTTCTGGTTTCCTATATGATATGCTGCAAAAAGAGGTAATTTCTTTGAGAAAAACATGCCATGAAAAGGATCAGATTCTGAAAGATAAAGATGATGCTATTGAGGTATGTGTCCATTTCTTTTCTTATTTGTGCACTTAAGTGGATATAGTTAGTTATATATTGATTATTAATTTATTATGAAGTATGCTTATCTATTGTTGTCTGGCAGATGTTAGCAAAGAAAGTAGACACCTTAACCAAAGCAATGGAAGTGGAGGCTAAAAAGGTCAGACGAGAGGTTGCAGCCATGGAGAAAGAAGTTGCAGCAATGCGTGCCAGTAAAGAACAAGAAATCAGAGCCAAGCGGCTTGGTACAAAAGGCTCTGGTAGTTCACAGCTGCTTCCTGGAAGGTACATTTTCAGGAATGCTACATTTTTTATAGAAGCTTGAGGTTCTCATTATTGAAATGCTGAATGTTTTTTTTTCTGAACCGAATGCTCAATGCTTGGGATACTGTATGATCATAAGTAGCTAAAATAGGTAGCCTAATACATATCTTGGAAGAGGTTGAGCAGTAAGTATCCTACATTACATACCATTTTTACACTATCCATAGATGTTAGTTTTATTTCATGACATTTTCACTTTTGTTTTCAGATATTCTCTTAGCTTTTAGTTCTCCATGTTTATCATGCCATGCACAACTATTTGCAATAGATGTGATCCTTGATATAATGTCCTATGGATTGTGATAAATATAAATCATTGGTTTGAAGAACCTTTGTTTTCATACAGTGCAATCTTTTGAAACCATTGATGTTTGTCTTATAGACTGCTCCAAGCTGGTGCAAAGTGTCTTAACCTCCCAACAAAAAAAATCCTTTTTTTTTTTTTTTCTAAATCACATTGAATTACGTTCTATGCCTGCAGAAACGCACCACGAAGTGGGTCGATGCGCAACTTCCAGTGATGGGGCGGCACTAACACCAAGCAGCATTCTTGGATAGATCCTTTTCTGTTCCACCATTTGTTCCATTCCTATCCTATTAATTTTGTGGCTAAAATCATAGCACAGTGAGATGACCCAACAATACCTAGGTCAGGGTAAGAGTAGGCTCGGATCTGATGAGACCATTGTGAGAGTGAAGCTGAGCCTATATGTCTAACCTTGTGGCGCGCCCTCTTGTTTCCTTTTATTAGTCCAGGCAGTGCACCTGATGCTTGTATAGGCTGGGATCTTTGCATGCCCAATCTGTAATGTAGCTTGAGTGCTCAGTTACACAGGACACCCGTTGCCCAGGTTGTGAATATTGTATCCTCTCACATGCTTGTTTGCGCTGCTCTATTTGCCCTGTGTGTGTTTGGGTTGGAATTTTTAACATGGCTTCTGGCTTTGTCTGGGTTCTGTTGATTAAGTGGTGACGCATGTTCATCCACATATATGCATTTAGTGGCAACTCTCCATGTACTGCATGCTTCTGTTCTGGATCGGGTGGCAACCAGGTTTTTTTACCGACGGTTGAACCAAACCGCCGGGGTCGGTTTCGATTTCGGACCGGTTACCGTAAACTGGCGGTTACCGGTCGGTTTGGTTTTTGAATTCAAATGAATTCAAATTTTGTTCATCGGTAAAAATCCGGTTTACCGAGCGGTATTTAATTTATACCGCCCGGTTTGGTTGGAAACCGCTCCTCCCGGCGGGAGAAATGTCGGTCGCTTTTTTTTTTTTTTTTCAAACTTCAATTCAAATATGTCAAATTTGAAAAATGTTGCACTGTTGGCTTCTATAAATCGCAAACTATTTTACAGTATATTTTTTTTCAATTTTTAGATTTTCCTTGTCATTGTTTAGGTATAAAAACCCTGGTGGCAACTTAGACGTAAGGTGGGCCTTGTTTACATGATTGAGTGTATTATATATGTACGTGTCAGATCTATACCATACGTCCTTGTCATTGTTTAGGTTATATTAGAGCCTTGTTTGACTAGGCTTCTCCATCAGCTCCTGATGATGTTTAGAGCAGTTTTTGTGCAAACTTTAAATCGTGCTCACACAGATTTGTAATATCATATTCTAAGCTCTCTATGTAGAGGTATTTTGCGAAATGATTTATACCAGATGGCTCTCCAACTTCATTGATTAAACTGTTTATGAGGCTAAAAATACTTCATGGTTGAAATAGTGCCAAAGTGGAGCCGTGCCAAACGAGATATAAGTTTGACTAAATTTAAGTAGAAGACTATTTACATTTTTTTATATTAAATATATTGATGAAAAATATTTATCACATTGTGTCAACTTCTGTGGCGTGGTTGAAAAAAAGTTGCTAGATTGGAAAAGTGAAAAAATGAAGAGAAGGAAGCGCAATACTCCATAGTCCATAGTCAATTTGAGATCCGTTCTTCTCGCAGACTGTTGATTGAGCCTCTGGAGTCTGGACTTGTATGCCCCAGCGCGCCAGCATCCCCTGATCTCTCTCTCCTTCCAACCTTCCATACTGCCTGCGGCGCCGTGGCGGAGGCCGTCGAGGGCAGCTGTGGCAGGCGAGCATCCTGCGCCGTGCGCCCATCGTGTCTCGCTGTCGTTCACCGGCTCACCGCCCAAGGTACATTATCCATCCTCACCAACTCTTCGATGTCGATCATTTTGGATTGTGATGGGGACCTAGTACTAGAGACAGGAGTAGGAGCATTTTGGCCAAGCAGCTTTACCTGTAATAATACTCAATGGGGGTCTTTTTAGGGCGGCACAACTCCTGCTGAATATAAACAGGGGGTTTCTTGCACTATTTCCGATCCAGCGAATGCCGTGTTAGGATCAAGTGGCGCCCTGCACTTTGGCCCACCAGTTCAGCGAAATATACTACACAAAAGCGAACTAATCGGTACAATTTAGCCTCAGATGAGAGAAATCTGTGCAAAGCATGCTTTGTTACAAGGTCTCCCAAACTGCCAACCCTGTGCGTGAAGCCATATGTCGGCGATTCAATTTTTTTTTTTTAATTGTGGAGGTAAAGATCTTTTAAACTACCTGTAAAAAATGTTTCCCAGCCATTTCTCCATTCCGTAGAAATTAACAACAATGTCTTGGCCCTGTAACATCCAGATATATCATTGTTATACATACTATAGAATACCCATCTTTGCTAGTCTGTAACCAACCACCTCATGCGTCACGGTAAAATTTCTTGCCAACACATCTAGCACTGATTGTTGATAGCAGTGCATTTTTTTTTCTCTATCGGTCTATCCTCATATCTGAAACTTGGTCAATGATTTAGGCATCTTGACTTATAATCAAAAGAATCAACTAAAAAATTTTAGATCTCATCAGAAGGTACAATTTGCCGTGTAAAGTTTGTCTCCATTAAGAAAAGTTTTAAAAAGTTAAACAAACTGTAATTCAAATTACTGATTAATTTGCAAAACTTCCATGTCCATGCTAGTTTATTTTTGCTACCTGTAGTGATGCCTTGTTGCCTTTCTGTGCTGGTTCCAATGGTCAGGGGCAGAGACGAGCCAGCAGAGATGAATGTTTTGTTATACTATCATGAACTATTCTGTTTTTGTTTATGGAAATCATTGGCATTATGACTACTACTGATACTTGGTTTATTACTTCCATATATAAAAACAGACGTTAATTTTTGCTTTCAGGTAGCACCACGACTCTTTGAGCTGACATCATTCCAGCTGGGATTCTATCTGTTCATTAGAAATACTCCTTGCTGAACTGCCCAAGAAATCCTCAATTTTCATTGGATGCCCACCATGCAATTTCCGAAAGACCTGACTGAGACAGACTGCAAAATTCACCTGGTGAAGATAGATAGATATTCAACAAACACAGAGTACCTAAGATCTGCGCGTTGTTGTATCAATCAGAGTATATCTAATCTGCTATGGGACATTTGACGCGGCTGGATATGACTGGGAAGTCCGTTTCTATCCATTTCATCCTGATTTGGGCAAAGAGTGGATAGCATTTCGGCTTGGGCTACGTAGCAAAGCGGGTCAGAATGGGGTGAAGGCGACTCTTCGATGTCAGTTAGTTGATGTGACCGGAATTCTCCCACCATTTGGAGATCAGCGTGCCACCTACAGATACACGAAGCTAAAGGAGTTAGGACCACCAATTTTGCTTCTAACACATGTGGACCTACTAAAATTGGGTTATCTAAAAAATGATTCCTTGGCTGTGGAATGTGCAATTAGTGTTTGGAGAAGCCCGCAGGGGAGCAGGAGCTAATGTTCACCCCAGTGCTGGATTGCCGTCCACCGATTTGAACCGACAGCTTGGTGAACTACTGCAAAGCCATAAGGGGCTGACATCACACTAAACGTTTCAGGTGAATCTTTCATGGCACACAAGGTCATACTCGCCGCTAGATCTCCCATCTTCATGGCCGAATTCTTTGGGCCGCCCATGAAAGAGAGCAGTTCGGGTGTCATCGATATCAAGGGCATCGAACCAGCAGCCTTCAAGGCTATGCTCCATTTCATCTACACTGACACATGCCCTGAGCTCGCTCAACAGCATGGCAGCGACATTGGGCATCAAGAGTCGATGGCCATTGCACAGCATCTTCTTTCAGCTGCCGATAGGTTTGGACTGGACAGGCTTAAGCTCATGTGTGAAGACAAGCTTTGCAGTGGCATCAACGTGGGCATGGTTGCCACAAATTTGGCTCTCGCGGAGCAGCACAACTGCTGCAGGCTAAAGACCAGATGCATCAAATTCATTGTTGATTCTCCTGCAAATCTTGAGGCTGTTTTGGCAACAGAGGGCTACAAGCATCTCGTGGCAAACTGTCCATTTCCCATGACTGAACTTCTCAGGTCTGCCGTTGAGAAGAGGTAGGTGTTACTTATTGCTAAAGGTTTGTAGAACTTCAGCAAACCTTTCTTTGGAGGCACCTACACGGCTACACCTTACCCTGACTAAGCAACCTGTGGACACCTGAAATGCATATGTATGGTGGTTCTGCTGCTAGCACTGAATGAATTTTGCAATAATCCTGCTGTCCAAGCGGCCAACCTCTTGGAAAATCAAGTATCTGATATGCAACTGTTGCAGTTTGCTAAATTTTCATTTCTATTGGCATATTCTGCTAAATAATTCAACAGTACCTATCAAATTTTTTGGTAATACAGCCATATCTGATGGCTGTTGAATGTTGATATAGAATGGTTTTCAGTCACATGGATGTGGTTCCACTATGCTTCTCCAGAATAATTCCGTTATACATTTTTTTTTTTTGTCGAGAGATACATACATTCCATGATAACTGTTATAGATGCATTTTTTTTTGTCAATGACAAGCATGCCAACGTAACCTCTTGGAAAAATTGAAGTATCTGATATGCAACTGTTGCACTTCACTGAATTTTCATTTGTATTGGCATATTAATTACATTTCATTGAAAGTATCACCTGCCACATTAAATACATCAACGGGAACTATGGAAAAGTGTAAATTAATTTATCACAATGCATGCATGCAATGTTACATCATGAAAGATAGTCAGATCCAACTGATGTTTTTTTATTAATCCTGTTTTCTAAATTAGAAATTGTATAAATATATTTTTACCTTACTACCTTCTATATGAGATAATAGGTGATCATAGGCATCCAAATCTAACTCAATGGGCAGTCCACAGTCAATTAAAGTATATCATATCAAAGTCCAAAGGTGTTGCATTTTTTCTGTTTACATTAGCAAGTTACTAGATCCCTGTAGTGGATCTTCCACAAAGAAAACTGAATTTTCTTTGTTCACAAATAATGGAGCAAAAGCTAATGTAGAAATTCATTTCAGTTATCTCAACTTGCATGACTACAAGTGACTACTGCCTTTTAGCTGGTACATCATCATACTTGATTTTATATTCTGATCCCTTATCCTGTGTACTGCAATGGTGCCTCTCAAGCGAGCTATTCATTTTTTTTCATAAAGAAAGACTTTCATTAAATTTTTAAGAGCAATACGCCGAGTTCATATAGAGTATTGAAACAGAACTTCACACTTCTGCTCAGTAAGAAACACATAGCCCAGTAATTGAGCTGTTCATACTAGGGTTTTAATGTTTTGGGATTTGTCATATGAGTTAATTATAGTTTGAAAACATGTAAAAAATATATGTGTGTAGAATTGTATGAAAAAAAAAAATCTTGCAAAATCTTATAAATCTGAAGGATTTAAAGAATATATTCTACAAAAAAATAGTAGCAAAAATATGTATGGAGGGCAGTGTAAACTCAAACACGACAAAGTATTTTTGGCTCAAGGGAGTACCTTTTGAGTCATGACAATTCCCAGGAAACACAGGCCATGGAGGGACCTTAACTATCTAGGTAAGTTATGACTTGATACAATCGTTCATATTACCATCACTGCACAAGGAGTCCCATAATTTTTGGCCTTTTTGCAGATGTGTGGTTCCCTGTTATATATATATAAAGGTTTGAAATTTTGTACAAGGGAGTCAGGTTTGATTCTACAAAGGTTCTCTCCTAGCAGAAGACAGCGTGTCAAGAAACTGGAGCAAGCAGGGAAAACTTGACGTGAAGAGAGATCTTCCCCTTTTCAACATCCAGCTTGGCGCCAGTGATGAGCCAGTATCCAGGGCTGTCCTGTGGCCCCATGGTGACCTGAGACGTATCGACAAACTTTGAGCAGCCTCTGGGCCCCGACAGGCACGGGTGGGCCTCCGGCAAACACGGCGGAGTCGATGTGAATCCTCGCCGGGTGCTCCTGCTCCTTGTCAACGCCGGCGCCAAAGGACGCTGCGATGGACTTGGACAGGAAGCTCCCTTTTCCCGACAGCCTCGCCGTGTTGTGCGCCCATTTGGACTGCACCACGGCGTGTCCTGGCAGCTGGGTGTACAGGAGCCTGAGGTGCAGAATGTTGGTGCAGTCGTGGGCTTTGACGTGCAGCTGGGCGCCGGAGACGATGTACGCCGACGGCGAGCCAGCGCTGGACCAGTGAGGGTCGTACTTCACCGGCACTGTGCAGACATGGGCAAACATTCTCCACTGGACCGGCTCGTAGTATCGCTCGTCGGCGATCATCTCTGATCCTCGCCATATCGGCTGCTTGGCTGATCTTTCGTTGATGAACGATGGGTTGTTTGACAAATGTTGCAGGTGGATGCCTAAGCTGATGATAAGATATCGGAACGAAGGGTCTCAGGTTAGTTTTATGCAGTGTGCTCAGCCAGGATCCAGAGAAAACCACAAGAACAGGACTGGAATACGTAAATTCTGCTTACCGGTTATTTTTCTTGCCCTCCAGATGTAATCGCATCCCGGTGACTGGTAATGTTGGAACAATCACCTGTTTTCCACATGGTTAATGTGAACATTTTTAATTTATGAGATTTCAGATGTTTGAAAGAAATTAGCAAGCATATTTTACCTCACTTGAGCTGACATATAGCTTTGAACCTACAAGGCTGAAGTTCAAGGCCGGACTGGCACCTTGTCGGTTTGAGCAGGGACCGAGTGGTAGGTCACTTAGTACTGGAGCCCACAATCTGTGGTGCTGGAAGTCCAGGAAGTACCTCAGATCTTCTATTTGAGGTTTGTCTGTTTTGGGACAGAAGCATGATAAACTTTTTAGTGTTTGCAACATAGCATGGATGGATAAAGAAACAGAAATAAGCACAGTTAATTATTATAACAAGGCAAATAGGTATAGTTCTTGCTGAATCGAGGTATATGTAGCTTATGATTCATTTCGCAGAATGCGCTTTCTTCAACTTTGATGTTTCTATGCACTTAGCCGATGGATTTGGTTTATGTGCGAGAGAAAGACCTTACTTACATCTGAGATATAGGTTGATGGCATGAGAGAGGAAGCCCACGCCACTTACTCCCTTGAGAAGGGATGTGATGGGCACAAGCTTGAAGTTTATTGCGTCTGGCATTGTGGGCACAGTTAGCAGCCACTCTGAGTGATCGCTCGCTGCTGCATTCCCTCCCCTCTTGGAGTATATCACCGTCACACCCTGCATCAGTTCAGTACAAACGTATTAGAAGTTATTGTCCTCTGCATCTCCTATCTTCTTACTCGCTGTTAGCTTCTTTAATATGCCAAAATTCTGAACTAATTACCTCTTTGCAGGACACTGGAGTAACCATTCCTTGAAGCCTTTTCTGTGTCACTTGGGCATCAAATACATTGAAGGCCTCAGGGACCTGTTGCCATCCAAGTAATAGGAGTTCCAACACATTTCAGATATTATTGTATTCTGGTGGATGTTATTAATTCCCTAATTGAAGACATAGAACATGCATGATTATTTGCTAACCTTAAATTTGTGGTCCCTGTTTTTGCGGTTTGAAGGGGGCAGAGTGCATGTCCCAGTGAAGAGCTGGTCACCTAGCTTGTCCAAGTGCTCCTTGATCTCAGATGGGGACAGTGGAGACGAGTTGTCCTGCTTCACATACACCACATCCTGGCCACCCAAACCCAGCCCAACAATGATGTGGGTCCCATACTTCTTGATGAAACTGCTCACAGTTTTCAGAAAGAACGAGATTAGTCGGATCGTGTGTCCATCGGTTCAGGAAACTGAAACTTCATTCGGGCATAGATAAAAAATCATTTGGGTTGTGTTGTTTTCGTTTAGCCAGTGCCTCAATTGTGATAGAAATATACTTTCTTGTTTGATTCTTGTTTATAGTCCTACACATTGATGTGACACTTTAGATTTGTTTCATCCTGATGTGCAGACAGGAGAGGAGATATACTCCATCTGTTGAAGACCTGGAAGGTTTTTGAACAAGTCTAAGTCCTGCAGGCAGGTAGCTTTTCTATATGTATGTGCGCTTCAAATTGCCGGCTGCTGCTTCTTGCCTGGTCTGGTCCTTTTTCCACTACGCATGTACGAATATATACGATCTTTCACACCACATGGACATGGGAAACGCGTGGTGGACGATTTTCTGCACTCTTGGAAAGGACAGAACCTTGCATTATTACTTGGTCACCAGATGAGGCCGGTTAAGTCAAGTCAAACATAGCACTGATCACCTCAAATTGCTTTGCATCCTGTTCTATTTACTGTATAATTACCTCTCGATCGTCCAAAGTAGATGGCTTCACAAAGTTTAGAAAATTAGTATTAAAATTTTGGCAATTTGACCTCTACTAGACATGCATGGTACATGTAGTGGTACTTGGTTTTGTACTGTGAGTGCATATTAATATTTTATACTGACTTTCTTAGTTTTAATGCATGTTTTTTTGAAAAGTAATTTCAAACCACCCAGGGGTCAGGGTGGTAATAACATGAGAGAAGACTGGTGCCCCGCAGTCATCCGTACTAACCTTGCTATGGCTGACGGGTCCCACGCTGCCGGCACGTCACGGACGACGTGGTCGGCGAGGGCGAGCGGCCGGCAGTCGAGGCGGAGGTCGAGGAGGGAGATGAAGTAGCCGTCGAAGGCGAGGCACTTGGTGGCGGAGGCGTCCTCGGCCCAGGAGCTGCACTCGAGGTCGAAGCACGAGTTGAAGAGCCCCGACGGGATCTTCCCTGCCAGCGAATTCCGGTGGTTGAACACCTCAGACATCTGCAAGCAGCAGGTCAACATTGCAATGCTCGTTAGCACTTCTAATAAATTCTTTCTTCAGCTTTTCTCATTGTTGTTTTGAGAAATAAAGAAACGTTATTTTCTTCTCGTTCATCGGCTATATATTCTCGGCTTCGTCAAGATGAAGTACCGGGGTCACGCATGTTGCCCTCAGTATTTTTAATCAGAAATTTACATTTTGACGACTTTTGTCTAAAGTGAAGAAATTGAACAAAGATGAAATAAATTACGTCACTTTCGTGTAACAATAATTCTGGTACCAGGTGCTGTTTTTCTACCTGACAGTTTTTTATTCCTTCTGTGTGAAAGAAACTTACCAGCAGAAAGAAGGAATAATGGCATATCATTTTCCACAGTTGAGCTGTTTTTTAGGTTCATGAATACGCAACATTGGTTGAAATTTGACTCATTTGGCACCAAATTTCCCACTTTATTACAAAAAATTATTTATCTTCAAATATATATTTTTAAAAAAATCAAAATGAAAGCTTCTATCAGATGATCAACAACAAACCTTGTTGAACTCGAGCACATCGGACTTGAACCTGATCCGGTCGCCCTTGCCGCACTTGACGTCGGCAGGCACATCGGCGACGACTCCGAAGCCCGGCGCGACGACCTTCTCCGGCGCCGCCGCCTTCTCGCCGGTCCTCAGGACCAGGCAGCCACCCGCTTCCTTGCAGTGCTTCAGCCTCAGGTCGCCCGTCATGTCGACGCCCCTGCCGAGGCACCTCACCGCCTTCTCCACGGCCGCCGCCGCGCCGTCGCCTCCGGCCATCCTCCCCCAGCAGCCGCCGGTCACCTCTCTGCTCCTAGTCATGTCTTCTTCCGACGGTGTGATGCACAGCTAGCAATCCTATTCTATTCTATAAGCAGCACGCCATTGTTTGTTGAGTATGAACGTACTTGTCAAGAAACTTGCCAGGACGGAGAAGTTGCTCAAGATGTCAAACAATCAAGCAAGGTTTGGTGATTGGAGGTTGAAACTAGTGGCAGCTTGCGAATGTGCAGCGTAATGAAATTCCACTCTTGGGGGTTGGTTTATATAGGGAGAAGAACACCAACGGAGAAGGGAGAGGCGATGACAGTGGGAACTGAAACAGGGTTAGCCTAGGTTGACTGAGACTTTGTTTTCTTTGTCGCATTCTTGAATGGAACCAAGAACCACTTTGGTAATTATTTTTTTGGGGGCCAAAATTTACCCCTTCTTATCGGGCACCGCCAGAGTTGTCTTGTATGGACAGTTTCAATCAATCAACTACCATCCTAAAAAAAAAAAATAAAAATAAAAAGAGGTTCAATCAACCACTAGTTTATTCGTCAGGAAACACAGGTGTCGACGGTGGTCTGAGCTTCAATCTTGTGGTACTGAAAATGCTACATATTTCAAATTATTTTGATACCATCAGAAAATCAACAACAGTGACAACTATCTCACTAGCAAACCATTCTCTAGTAGATGTCTCAATCTAAAGGATATTTGGATCCATGTAATAACTAAGTGTCTGTTTGGTTGTCATAGGACTAGGGGCTAAGACTAATTTTTAGTCTTATTTAGTCTCTAAATTACTAAATATTAAAACTAAGGACTAATTTTTAGTCTTATTTAGTCTCTATTTCAATAGACTCCTAGAAGAGGACTAATTTTTTAGTCTCATTTAGTCCTCTAGTTCTTAGTCCCTTGAACCAAACAAGTCCTAAGTTATCTACTAAAGAAATACTTGTGTGGATCCAAACAGACTTAGTTAACAGGATTGCTAATTGTTAGCTAGGTATCCAGCTAACAACTATCTTACTAGTTTCCTATCCCATCCAATACTAGCTAATAATTATTTTTTTTAAAAAAAAAAACACGTTTGCCCTCTCACGTACCTTTATCTCGTGCTCTACCAATAGCCTCTAGAAGATGGAAGGAATTATGTATAACCATCCAATTTTTTAACTCCTGCTATCAAACACCAGACGGCTAATAGGTAACCAGCTATTAGCCATGTACTACTACTACCTATCCATCTTATAAAGAGTATTATTTTAGTTTGTCCTAAGCTACTTATTAGATTTGCTATTTATACCAATATCTATAATATCAAATACATATTATGATATTTATCATGTAATATACATTTTTATAGTAGATCTATTTAGTGTCATTAATATAATGCTGCTTTTTTTGTATATAAATTTAGCTAGGTATAAGAAATTTGGACTTAGAAAAAAATGTCACTCTTCACGAGATAAGAATATAGTAACTCTTCCGCTCTAAATTATAGGGGTAACAATGGCCACCCCATTAGTCTTTTGACTTTTTAGTTCCTATTAATCTAGACATGTTATATAGATGCGTACTAAAATGTATGTACCAAAGCAAAGTTTATAATTTAAAACGGAGGGAGTATTAGATTAGCTAGCAAGCTCACTAGTTGCTAATGGATCCATATCGTAGTTTTTATTCCAGTCGCCTCCCTATTGGCCTGACTAGCCGCCAGCGATGATTCATTAACGTCCTTGAAGCTTCCTGATTCACGTTACCTACCCAATTTTCAAACGGTTTCGGTGTCAAAGCACACAAGTGACAACCATACATGAATGCACGTACGTCCCTGTTCATGCAACCTTTGGTTGAAAATGGCTAGCGCCGACGACCTGGAAGGCGCATACAAATTAACCATTATTCCTTGTTTATGACAAGTGGAATTGTAATTCGTGCATGTGGTATACTACCCCCAACAAGTCTACATCAATATGTCTTCTACATATTTTTTTTCTTATAGAAATCTAAATCCATAGATATAGAAAAATATTCATCCTAAGTTAAATAAACTTATAAAATGTATTTAAGACCGTAATGATCCTACGTCACCAACCTCAGATGCGGCTAACACGCGTCTTGCTAAAGTAAGCTATTAACCATCTGGACGCTTCATTCTTCATCCAAAGGCCAGTAGCGTGAGAGGGCATTTTTTCATTTTAACGCCCGCCAGCCCCTTGCAAGCAATCCTGCAGTTGCCCCCCTCCCTCTCCCATCGCTGGACTGGATCGAGATGCCAGGAGGTTGTCACGAGATGCCCTGCCCTGCCCTGCCCTCTGGATCGAGATGCCCCGCCGGCCCTATCTCGCTGGAGACGCCTCGACGGCCCGAGCTCGCCGGAGACGCCGCGACGACCCAAGCTCAAGGGGAGATGCCCCTCGCTGCCCGTCGCCGCGTCGGCCCCTGAATTCTATGATCCCCTCGCCCTCGCCGCCCATTTCAGGCCATGGCCGCCTCGCCAGCCCTTCAGGGCATCGCCGCCTCGCCGGCCTTCAGGCCGTGCCCGCTCGCCATTCCGTCAGCCTTTGTACGAAGCAGTAAACTGCTGCTTCATGTACAGGGCAATTCTGCACAAAGGTAACCTATTTGGTGTACTGCTGCTGCTTCAATCCTTCATGTACTGCTGCTTCAATGATTTTGATTGAATTGTTGACCTATTTATGGTGCTTGCTAGGCAGCTCGACATTTTTGTGCGTGGAACGCAGGCAAGTAATTGATCTGTTCAAAGCTGATGGGCAGCAGCATGGTTTGAAGCAGGAGGATGGAGAATTGTCAATGGCTTCTGTGTATTGGCGATGGCAATTGTGCCTGAATTTCTCTGTAATGAGCTTCTGTGTAATGAGCTTGCATGATTCATAGTGAAACTCCACAGAATGTTTAGCTTGCAGAGAGGTTTGTGGAAAGAAACTAGTATGTACTCCCTGTTGTATGGTTACAAAACAAAATGAATAAAAATACTGATTGTTGGGAACTCAACGTCCTTAGAAGCTTTTTTGGTGTGAACCTTGTCTGATGAGCTGAAGTCTTCCATGTCTGAATGGACTGCATTACTGATTGCACAAACCTGAACTTTCATCCCTAATTTTGACATGACTTTGGGCAGGATTAAAAAATTAAGTTAATTGTTGACCATGCATCCTAAAAGGAACATATGACCGTGTAATGGCGTTGAGTTATGGGCATTCCACTATGTACATCGCTACAGTTGGTTGACATTTTTGTTTTCCTGCCTGAATTTTTCAGAGGTATTTGTTTTGACTTGAATTTGAAGACATTTCTTCTTTTGTAGACTTGTCATGATGCGGTTTTATCATGGTCTAATATTTATCTCTGTACTTCGAGTATACATCAATGCTGAGAAAACATGGTAAACTCATATGACAAATTCCAACATGTGAGTTTCAACATAAATCACCGACACGTGAAATAGGTACCGAGCTCATAATTTGCATGGTTAGCCAAGTTCATCCAAATAAGTTCAATTTATCCACATCATCGAGGTTTATCACCACAACTATAGATTGATTTTTACTCACACTCAAATTTTGTATGTAAAGGTCTATCACTCTACTAAAAAATTGATTTTTTAGTTGAAAACATATCCCAATGTCCACGAGGAGGATGAATTAGGTCATCCTTAAATCCACAAATACTACTAAAAAATAAAAGAGTTCTAATGCGGTAATGCAGGAGTTGTGGTGGTGGACCCCATCATCCATTAATCCATGCATTAGCTAGGTAGACTTGGTCCAAGCCCAAAGGGGGCGCGTTTCCGAGCCGCTTGCTGCCCTGCCTCTCTTACTTTCTCTTTCTTCCACGCCACATTTAATGCTCCTCACCCCTTATAATACTTGCTCTAATGGATGAATCTCTCTTGCCAAGCTCGCGTTGTTTATTCGTTGCTCTGAAATCAATGGCGACGAAGGTGTCATGTGTATTGGATAGGGTCTATGTGCATGGCTGCCGTGTATTTAAAGGGGACGGAGGGAAAGTGACTGATGTCCAAGAGAGGATGAATTAGGTCACTTAAATACAAATACAAAAAATACAAAAAGAGTTCTAATGCGGTAATGCCAAAGAGTTTACTAAAAAAAATTCTACACCATTGAATGGAACAAGTGAATGCAGAAATGAAAATAAGCTAGAAAGAAGCAAACAAACCCATGCTCAACATTATTTTCCCCAAGGTATAAAAAGCTCACACTTTCTACTAGTCTCCATTGGATCTCCTTGCAAGAGTCTAAGGTCCTGCAGAGTAATTCTCGAGATATCAAAAAGCTTACACTCTCTATTAGTCCTCGTTGGAGCCCCTTGTAAGAGCCAAACTTTCAACATAATAACTCTATGGATAACCCACAAGGCGACAATGATTCTCCATGTGTCCTAGACTAGACTTATTTTGTTGTCTTCCTTGTGGACAACATCTACCAAACTACCGACACCCGCACTCAAAATATAGACTCTACCATAAAGTCTAAGTCTATTTATTATTTTTGTATTTATTATACTTTGTTGATATGGCGTTGATATGACAATATATTTATGGAAAAGATAGGGAGAAAAACTATGAATCATAATCTTATTTAGACTCCAAATCTATGATACGTTTAAGGTAATAAATACTCTTAGACTCTATATAGTTCTTCATTGTGAGTGCTCTTATCCCAGTACACTAGAAACCTCACGTTGTTCCATATACATGGACTAGCCATTTGCTTCTTGTTTCGGCTCTTTTCAAGTTTGGAGACGCATATATACTCAGATGCATTGGTTCCCAGCCATATAAGATACAAAATCTTCACTTGACGGCTCTTTTTGTTTCCCCTTTTTTGACACAAGACGCTCTGTACTTTTTTTTACACAAGACGGCTCGGTATTTTTATTCTTGATAACAGACGGGTCTGTATTGAACATCGGTGGCGGGTCAATCTGAAAGGAATTTAGTAAAGTTGTACTACGTGTTTCTCACTCGTGAAAAAAAAGGGTACGGGTAAATCTGAAAGGAATTTAGTAAACAGGAACGTGCGATCCGATCTCTCACGCGGTCACGTCGAGGGGAGGCCGACTACCGTTTCAGAACAAAAGAATGGATTTCACACCGCCCGCTTCTGCTAGAGTGCTAGACTCCCAGAACCCTTTGAATGGAACCCGACCCGACCGTCGTCAGGTCAGGTCAGCAGTCAGCCACTCAACCTCACTATGGTCCCAACGCAATTACATGGATACGACACAAGATCAATGCTGCTTCGACATCGAGTGCCACACACATCACATATAAACCCGAGACCTGGTCTTGCTAAAATCAGTGGGCGGCGCTGCAGACAGCAGAGCGTTGCCTAGACGAACCCGGCAGCGGACCCGGTCTGTGTCTCCATTGCAAGACCCCAGGTCTCTGGTCTCTGCCCAAGAATTTCCGTGGAATGATTTGTCATTCATGGTACACAACAAACTATCAGATACCAATATCAATCGGTGATCGGTGAGTCTAGAAGCGGCTATGTTCGTGGTACACGACAAACTAAATCCCATCAAAACTGCATCAGCCAATCAGACTAAAAACAAAATATCGGATTTGGCATCACACGATTCGTGCAGAAGAAGAAAAAAAATACATAGATCATAGATGGCCACAAGAAACTTTGCAAATTTTTGCATAACGATCATTTTCGACCAAATATGAATCCTGCCAAACTGAATGCTGATCCATTGTTCCAAGGCCATCACTGAATAGCAACTGTGGCAATCCATCAAGATCAACCCTCGCTACTCGTTTAAGTCACAAGGCAAACTCCATCTCAGCTCGTTTCAGGACACGTGAAACCATAGAGTAGAATTCAGGTTCCTCTTCTTTTATTCGGTCGAGTGTTGTGGATTCATGGGCGTCAGCCTGCATAAATAGAAGAAGGTGAACCAATGAACAGGAAAAGCCTCTAGTCCTTTTGTCTGCAACCTATGCCATCTTGGAATTCAACTTTAATGTTCCATGAGTATGGATGACTCATTACCTCACTAAACTTGAGAAGTATTAAGTTTGAGATGCCAGCAGCCTTTGATTTGTCCCACCTATAACAAAATAATTACAGGAATTAATGTTAAAAAAATCAAAGTTACAAGCTAACATAGCTACTTAGCCAGGTTATAACTCATACTGCACAACTTAAAAGATGACAGTCACCCTACACTAGAGATAATGCAAGCTTGATTTTGCTTTTGCTCTACCAAATCACATATCCTGGAAATTTGCTACTGCCACAAAAAGCATGATGATCACACTATCAGTTAGAGAAAGGAAGCATACCGAACAAGCATTAGTTCATTGACAGATCTCCACATTTTCCGGCCAGTGTCCTTCTGACTTTGGTCTCTAGCACTTCGACCACGCCACAATTCTTTGACAATGTACATTATCTCTTCAGCGTCTACCTTTAGATTGTAAAAGAGAATGTTACAAATGTACAAAAGGATATCATAACAAGTGAAGGTGAGGAATTCCTTTTTCACATGTGCTGGTGACAATAAACATAAATAAATAAACACCTCAACTACATAATGCTCGAAGAAATATCTTATTTACAGGATATAAAATTACATAGCAAGAAACATAGTACCAGAACTTGCTTGGCTGTCCCATACATCAGCTCCTCATGCTCAATAAGACGCTGATGAAGTATACGGTAATGATCCAAATCCAGGTTAACAACTGGTTCAGTTTGAAAATCCAATCCAGCAAGCTGAGTAATCACATAGGAGGCCATAACTTGACCAAATATTGCAGGGATGGTTCCCAGTACTGGTATAATGCTTAACCCTAAATCCTGGCACAATCTGTGGAATAATACATAGCATGTTGTCAATAGTTACGTACACACATATCAGGCACTCCTATAATATACAAGCAACTGGGTGTTCTAGAGGAATTTAATTAACTCTTTGTAGAAAAAAAAATGTTCAGAAAATCACAGAAAAAGGGTCCCAGAAAATGGAAAAAGCATGTAGCAGGAGGGTGGTAATACAAATCCTAGGGAGCTGACCTGGTAATCTGATGGAGTTTCCTCTTCTTTTGAAACTTGAAAAGGAAGCAGCTTTGCCTTTGGCTTTTCCAATGAAAAAACTACTGGTATTCCACCCTCAATTCCATGTTCTTTCTTGAGCCTGTACCTCACCTAAAAGTAGCAATCACAGCACCCCATTTGCAGCACATGTTGACATGTCAGTTAGTTAACGAACAAAATAGCAGCTTACAGTGGGACAGAGTTTTTGGAAGAAGTATCAAACTAACCGATCGAGAGAGGGGATCATTGCTTGATTCTCTCAAATCCGCAACACGAATTCTGGTGGGGTCAGCTCGAGCTCCAGCCCCCATTGCAGAAAGTACCTTCAAACCTCTGCGCACACAAGCTGCAAGGAGTGCCACCTAAGGGGAAAGAATTTCGACGGTTACAAACAATGAAGACAAACAATGATGAACCTATAAATGATATATTCGTAGGTAATGTTCAATGAAGCCATTCAGGCTAAAAAAACAGGTTTCAACTGTCCATGCAGAGTGGCTTTTGCGTAGCTTGATCATCAGAATACAGACGTAAGGGAAATTTGGGTTACATAGGAACTAGTTTGTCAAACAGTGGAACTACTAGTACTGCCAAGACAGTCTTTCATCAAATTGAAAGCATGTGGTGTTGCAAGGAGCATTAAGTTAATAATAACAACAAAACCTTTTAGTCCCAATCAAAGCAAAACAGAACATCCAGAAAAGATTTCATGCACAGCCATGCCTGAATACTGTATGTTTGTATCTAACCATGAAATGCATGTGAGGACCTATGTATTTTCAATTTTTTCTGAAAACGTGCAGAGTACATTTTTTTCATTATTGCAGTCAACAACAACCTCGCATGCGAGCCAACAACAATCTCTAAATCTTGAAGGAGGAAACTAGGAAACTACATGCAAGAACTTGTACAAAAAGGAGGGTGGGGGTTTGCACCAACAGAAAATTGAAAGCTGAAGTTTTAATACTACTATTTGTTACCTTGGTATCAATATTATCTATGCAATCAAGAACAAAGTCAGGCTGTCCCGAAAGAATTTCCTCCTCAGATGATGCATCATACAATTGCACTCTTGCATCTACTTGACACTCTGGGTATATCATTGAAAAATGCTTCTTGAGGCATAATGCTTTTGAAGTTCCAACGTCATCTCTGGTTGCCACAGCATGCCGATTTAGTGATGACAGTGATACCTTTCAATATATCATGAGTGCCTTGTTAATGCCCACCTATTATAAATGCAAGATGTCACTTACAAAATTGTAATGTTCACCCACCCATTTGAGACAGCTGTAAAAGCTACTTAGTATACTTTGCATGGTTATATATTGTCCTAATTTTAATTAAAAATGCAAGAGAACAAACTAGATGATCCAATGATTCTAGATCTGATACAGTTAGAGATTCGCAAATGAATCCAGCATATGACCATGCATTGAATAAAATGAGATCAAATAAATTCTGAATGTGTTGACAATTCTCTAAAAAAAGAACTAAGATGTGAACTGCTTAAGTGGTTTTATGGATCATATGGATTAATTCAGAAATGACTTTAGAGAGTTGGTTTAACTGTTTATAGGAAAACTGGTTTGCAGTTGTCATTCTCTTCAGATAAGTTTACAATACCTTGTTCAGACAGGCCTTTGATCACTGAGAACATGAGATGAGAATTTGTTTTGAGTAAAAGCAACTAAGATTGGCATATAATATGAATCTTAGTCAAAACAAGAATTTTCTCAGTCCTAGTTAAATCCTTCAAAACCAAACAAGATTTTGGTTGTTAAACAAAGAACTATGTTTAACTAGACATATTTCTAATTACATAGAGAAACAAAAAGAAAAACTCAGTGCATCCAAGTTTTCATAACTGTACGATGTATTCACATCTGGAACACAAATCCACACCTGATCGAAGTCCACAAGAAGCAACCTGCCGACACCAGATCTCAGGAGCATTGAAGCTGCATGACTGCCAACCCCTCCAAGACCAATGACCACAACATAGGATTCAGTCACTTTCTTCTGAGAGTCCATGCCAAAAAATTGTATATTCCTACATTAAAGAAAAGTAACAGATTTTGGTATCACAAACACAACATGAAAAAAGTAATAGCATGAGCATATTCATCTCAAGGTAGTCAGGAAATTAGAAAATGTGGGGAAAAAAATTGTTCTTAGTGACATCAAGAACCTAACAGGAGAACTGCTAATAGTAAGGTATGCACAGAAACAACAGAACACAGTATTTCACTTTCTACATAGGAATATCAAATGATGAAAAGCATAATTTATTGAAGCAGCAATAAGTATCATATCAAGCAATGCAGTTATCTCAAATTTGTAACTGGGTCAATCAAGCAGACAGCAAGAGATGATTTATAGTTAGGGACTCGCACCATACGTATAGAACTTCATTAAGGAAAGAAACCAAAAGGTGCAAACCTTGTAAGCTGCTCAGAGACCACTTCATCCGAGAGAATATCCGAGCTATCAGCAGCGCTCAGATGCCTGTTGGACCGAGCGTTGCCTGATTGAAGAAGCCAACAATTTAAGATACCAGAACTTTGGAATACACAACCAACACCGCCATGAATTAGTGATTTCAACAACAAAAACACAAGCCAATTTTAAAATTGTGCTATCGTTATCCAAGACGACAGAATCTACAGCTAGTACGCGTTATCCTACTGCTAAACTGCCAACAGGAGGCGTACCAGTCGTCATTCCATTGGATTCCAGCAGGTTCCGCACGTACCCCTCTCTCCGCTTGGATCTGCGTCATCGAAACGAAGCAAGCGTCAGCAGAACGCTCTGTGGCATCCATCCAGGTCCAGCTTGGCGTGCGGAACGGGGAAGGGGTGGGGGGAGTTGAGCCGGTTACCTCGAGAGATGATTCATGACAGCGGCAGCAGAGAGCGCGCCGACGGCGGCGCCGGCGCCGGCTGCGAGGAGCCATTCCTTCGCCCGCTCACCCATCTCCGGCCTAAAACCCTTGGAAACGAATCGGCTGCTCGAACGTTTCGAGGCTGTCGGCGCGGCCCGCTACCACCATCGTTTCCTTGTAGAGTCAGACAAAGGGCCACGAGTTGGTGGTGGGCTGATTTTTTTTTTTTTAGGGGAAGGCTGACGGGCTGACAGGCCTCATCACCCCCGGTTAATTGAGTATGGGCTGGCTGCTCGACCAGGGCTATGTAATAAAATATATTAGTAGACAGGATATATTGTAATGAAAAAAAATACAGTATATACTACTGACTGCCCGCTTTACTTCCCATCTTGTCTTCTTCCTCCATAGTCGTTCTCCTCCCCACCCCCGCCTCTTCCAAGGGCGTCTTCCTAGCCACCGGTGTTGCCTCAGCGCCGCCTCCACCTCGCCCGGCTCTAGATGCGACGCAGGTGTCCTTGCCCCGCCTCCACCACCTCCCACTACCCTGAGACCACCTTCTTCCCTCCCCTACCACCGCCCTCCCACATGTGGCAATGACGAACTCCAGACCTAGCATGATCGCAGTTGTCATCGTCAACTCTCCTAAACTGTTGTCGACCATCCCCACCGCCAAAGTCTACACCGCCGCCTCTCCTCCGGATTGGCCATTCTATAGCCCACTATAGTTTGGGAAGATGAGGGGAGAGCTCCCTGAACCCTACAAAGCACCTATATAGAGAGAGAGAGAGAGAGAGAGAGAGAGAGAGAGAGTCACTTGGGCTCGGTTGGGTGTGAGCAGAGAGCCACCGAGGAGGAGGTCATCTGGAGTTGGGGTTGATGGATCTAAGAGAGGGAGGGAGGGAGGTGGAAGAGAGAAGGGGTGTGCACGTGGCGTAGGGGTGGGGTGGGGTGGAAGACATGGTTGGGGGGGTGTGCGGGCATGACTGGTTGTGGACTCGGGAGAACGGAGCTAGAGTCATAGAAAATCAATGGTGGATGTGTAGGTACGCTGAGATGTCCGTGCATGCGTGCGCCTCTAATCTAGTATTTAGGTATTTTAATTGCTTAATTAATGTAATGTTTATTTATTGAGGTGCTTAAGCAAGAATTGTTGAGGAACACTTTTTTTAGAATGTAAGGTCCGCTTAATTAACTTAAGATTTTTCCTTATCTCTGCAAGAGTTTTACTCACAACCAAAAAAAAAAAAAAGAGAAACCAAACAAAGGAATGATTGGCTAAATGTTATAACCTTTTCAAGGGTGATCGTCCATGCTTGGTGAATATTTCCATAGCTACATGGGACATGCTCACTTCAAAAAAGTCTTGTCGCTCTTCTTTTGTAGGCAGCTCACTTCAAAAAAGTCTTGTCACTCTTCTTTTGTAGGGCGTTTCAAAGAAGGGTCTAATCTATAACTCTTATATAGGAGATCCCCACTCAAGAATGCTAAGTAGTTCTTCCCCTCTTTATTGGTTCCCGCCAGTGCTAACTGAAACATCATTCGAGCGCGTCGTGGGCTCGGCCGAGCGCGTCGTGGGTTCGGTCTTTTTCCGTTGCGTCCCCGTTGGTCATGGGTCTTTCTCGCCTTATCCCCATCCACTCCGTCGCCGGCTGAACGGCACCTTCGACTTCGTCGGTTCCCTCCCCGCGCCGGTCGTTTCCCCCCTCTCGCCCGCGGTGGTCTCTTCCCCTCCTCGCGCTGGACTTTTCCCTTCCTTGCTGCTGGCCTCTTCCCCTCCTCGCTCCACCCTCTTCCCTCCCTGTTGGCATCCATCGACTCCGTCTCTTCACCTTTGCCCGGCTGGATCGCCGCCGTTCAGATTCATGTCCGAACGTGTCCCCCTCCTCCTGCGCCTCTTCGTCCTCCGCAGCCGGGCCATGCAACCAGAACGGCCCGCCGGTGTCCATCCCCCATGGGCGGACCAGGGCCGACCTCCTCCCCATCCGGCGTGGGCTCCTGCGGCAGGGACGAGCCTAGAGGCAGCGGACGCGTCCAGTCGCGCGGTGGCCGTGGCCGTGACCGCCGCCGCGTGGTGGTGGTGGTGCGCCATGGGGAGCTCGATCTCGCCGACCATGGAGGAGCTCGCCTCCATGGCTGCTCACGCCTGATGGAGAAGGGGCGCCGATGGAGGAGCTCGGCACCAGCCCGGCCATGGGGAGCTCCTCCACCGACCTCCCCGCCACCACCTAGACTACAGGCTCGGGTGGTGCCTCCAGGGGACGACCGCGCGGCAGGCCTCGGCAGCGGCCACGATAGCGCAGGACGAGTCGACGAGGGGGCCGCGGGCCGTCTTGTCGCGCAGCACGGACGGGTGGCGCAGCCTGGCATGCGCTCGACGAGCTCGAGCCGGATGGACGGAAGGCGGAGAAGATGCGGATGGGGAGGTGTGACGCGACGTTCTCGCGCGTGAGCCCGTCGACGCTCATCAGCTGGCACGGCGTTCTTGATGCCGAGGTGCACGACGACGTCGACGAAGCGCTTGTGCAGCTGCGGCGTCCACACGAGGCGTCAGGTCCGTGGTTTATTTATGATCTGATCTGATGCCACTGATGCTTCTAAACGAATCCATGGTGTAGTAGAGAGTGTAGTAGCGGTGTCTTTCCCTGCTCGATGTCATTCTTTCCATTCTATTGTAGTATTGCCGTGTACAATCTGATTCGGCTCCGTGCAGGTCACCAGTTGAGAGGCTATGTGATATGAAAGTTGTGCTGCTTTTTTTGTTTAATTGTTACCGTGCCTCACCTGATCTAGATTAATAGATTGTTAGTTCTACTGCTGCTGTGCAATTACAGATTTACAGTGTTATTGCCTGAAAGTTAAATCTCTTTTTGGGATTCCAATATTAGTCCATAGTAGAATTTCAGTTTTTTAAAAGTATGGAGCAGAGCAGCAAACTGCTGTCATTTTCTTAAGATTTTTCTAAAGTCTTCAATTCTTGATCAGCTCAATTTTATATGAACAGCTTCTCTCGGTGATTTTAGTTGGAAAGATCTTTGCACCACTGATTCAAACACTAGCCGCCAATCTTGGAGTGAAGACAGGTATACCTTTCACTTCACATCCATGTTGATCTCTGCACATGTTAATTTTTTTTTGAAACAAGATCTCTGTACATCAAATCCTGCATAGGCAGTTAGGCACATAAGTGCATAACCTTAACTAACCATGCATGCTAATGGTGAATTTGGTACAGGGAATCATCTTGCTGAACTCTGCAGGAACATTGCGGAGCTGGCAGTGATATCTGATGAAATCCCTGAAGGTTGATCAATTAGACAATTAGTTTTCCTTGTGTGTGCTCTGATGACATCACTGAATGTTGATCGCTTGTTCCAATAGTGCAGTGCTGGGCACAACCTTTGCATTCAACATACTGCTAAAGACCCAGTGTGGGCTGGAGTCATCCTCACGCTTTCAGCACGCTCCTGCTTCTTGGGGTGTAGAGATTTGGGGTACTCACCTAAGGCTTCAATTCTGGCTACAATTAACAGTATCTGATACACTGCTATCTATACAGCTAACTGATAGGTACATGTTTCAAATCAAAGTCTGCTACTTAATATGCAGTAATATCCTGATGGCAACTCATATAAACATGTTACTTAATGAGTTAAAACTTATATATTCTTTAATTTAATTTCTATAACGTTGTGCACATTCCTATACAGTTGTGACTATATCCTTCACTTTATTCCTTTAATGCAAATTTATCCGCAGAAGCAAAGCATGGTCTTATTTTTAACCTATGAATCACCGTTGGGACCTCGATCGTGGAGCTGGAATCGCTGGTGGAGCAAGACGCCGTGTCCCAACAAGACGACCTCGATCGCGTCAATTGAAGCCGTATGTTGCAAGGCGTCGCTGTGGTAGGCAAGACGTCCGATCCGTTCACCAGCTTTCTCCAGGTTTTGCTCTTAGGCTCTAAAACTGCCCTTTTTAATTTTATTAGTTACAGTCTGTAGCAAGGAAATCCAGGATTAGTAATCTGCCTGCTCCTCTGTCTTCTTTCTGCATCTGTTTTGTGGGGATCCTACTGGCCGTGGTCATGCGACGGCGATGGCGGAGGGCTCAAGTGCTCGCAGCGGTGGACGGGCTGTTGCGATTATAGATTCTGCATTTGCTCAATGTTATCTAATGTATGATTTTCTGACTCTGAATCATCAACCGAAGGTCTATGCACGGACTCTGGGTCTGCAAAAGTTTGGAGGTGTGAGTCTCCCTAAATTATTTATTTTTTTTTTTTCATGGTTACGTTTAGTCTAGGTGCTTAACTGGGACACATTTGTTTACGGCGTGGAGCCATAATTTTGTTTCCTGTTTTTTGCGCTTTCCAGAGACAGAGAATCGGGCGTTCCTGAAATTGATAAAGGCTACAACATTGTAGGACGAGGATTATTGTCACCATAATTGTTGTTTGGTCTGCTTTGCCAAAGTCGATAGGACTGAATATATTAGTCTTGAGATCCTTTTGGCATGTACATCTGTAGCTTCTACTTCTCAATTACGTCTGCCATAGTGCCCTGTCCATATTACATTCAGATTGTAAATCTTTTGATGGAGAAAATGCTTATGTTATTATGAAATCGATCATTTGCTATCAGGCGGAGCCTCTAGCTATCCAGCTGACACAACGAGAAAGGGGAATTAATTTATGAGAAGTTGTTGAAGTAAAAAAAATGGCTAACTTCCTTAAGCAGGTATGATGCATTTTTTTTTTGTTAGTACCAATTAGCTTTGCAGCCTTTTTAATGTGTTACCTCAGTAGATGAGGTGAAGCCTCAAAAAAGACTGCCTTTTTAAACATGAAAGCACAGCTAGGTGCCTACAGTCATGAAGTCTATAATCTTTCCTTATCTTGATGCTATGTAATTTAAGTTATTTTATGTCAGTTGTGTGCAGCCTTTCCACATGAATTTTAACTTTTGGCCTGTTCAATAGGAAACTCAATTTGGTTTTAGGATCAAAGTTTCTCTGTTTGATTTCACCCAAGCACATCGGCACCAAAAATGCATCAGGTGAAAAGGTAAGTAGCTAATCAACTAGCCAGTATCTTCTTTGTTCAGTTGCAGAAGATTGCATTTTATTTATGTCAGTCATCTTGGTATTTTTTTTAGCCAGCCAGTAATGTGAATATACCCATGTGCCGGACGATGAATAGTCAAGCATTGAACTGTCCTAAATGAGTTATGACCAATTCATTTGCCATTTGCGTTCACTGATGGTGGGTGCTTGAATCTAATTATAAAATTAAATTGACATAGCAAGTAATATTGTGGCCGCATGTGATCCATTGGCCAGGCCTGTTAATTATAAAATTGGAATAATTGCATAAAAACAAAGGATGTTTGATATATGAGATCGAATGGTTTTCAATTATAGCAGGAACACCTTGATGACTCTGTTTTGCTTCCACGCAATTTGAAAATAGCCGGACAGAAGTAGCATCTCGGAATTCTTTCTCGAGTCAGCCATACCAACCGGGAGCAACAGGTGACGCCGCTGAAAACGTTGCTGCCTCCAGCCCTCCCACGACCTGCATCGCATCGTCACTGCTCCACGCCTCCGGATGCCAGTTGACTAGCCGGAAACGAACACCTAATAGGTATGCCAACCCTCCCTTTGGTTGTGACTGACTTTGATTCAAGTCATTGGTGGTCACTTTTTTCGTAATGAGATTATCGCTTGTTTTCGTGCCATGAGATTTTTTCTTTGCTGAACAGTAGTCATCATTGAGATATAGCTGTACTTCCAATTATTAGAACAGGCAAGGTGATTGTTGTCACCTATATGCATATAGGTTTTGTATATTGTTGTACTTCTAGATATAGCTGTACTTCCAATTTTATGACAATACACCTGTATTTCAACTTTCTACAATAAGCTCATTTATACCTATCGTAATGCAGAGATGATATCATGAAATCTCCTCTTATGATCAATTGCATTTTTCTTAATTCCCAAGAAGAACGCAGGGGGTTCCCTAGTAACTTGCTTGAAGACAACCCGTGAATAAGAGTATATTCATTTTTTATCAAAAAAAATCTCAACATTTCTAAATTGCCAAATAGACCAAAAGATTACACTTACTCTCCCCACAAATTAGAGAGTGCAAGTGTTGGTCTATTTGTATATATCCCACACTCTCTATAAAAAGTCAAATTCTTACTCACAAAACAAGGAGCTCCATGGTGCACCCCAAAAAAAGTTGTGAATTGTGCTTAAAAAGATTTTGAGAATTGAGCTTGTCAAACGGTCAAACTTGTGTAGGCCATGAAAAACAATGATTATGTGGTTCAAAAGGTAAACAAAAAAAACAGTTTGTCGATTCCTGGCTAGATTGGGCCGGAATTGACACGTGAATTGGGGAATTGGAAGAGAAGGAGGAAGGGCGGGGCGGCACGGCGCGCCGGCTGCGGCGGGGCGGGATGAGGAGAGGGGGATTGCACGGGAGCGGGGTGGAGGAGGCCAAGAGTCGAAAAAAACGATAGATATATTTTTATTGCTTGCTTATCCCCTAGAGATTACATGCCTCTTGCTTAGCCCGACTAGTGGGACTTGTAATCTAAGCAATCTCTATAAGGTTTCCTTATACGATCGAAATACCTTTTACAAGCAATTCCTATTTATTTATTTCCTAATAAGGGTCTCCCTTATAGATGAGATATCCCCTTGCACACCAAAAATTACCTAAGATAATCCTAACTTGAAGATGAAGCAAACTCGGACTCAGACGGGAGAGGGAAAGCGCGGCGGCAAGGCCTCGGTTCAAGGCAGCCTCGCCCCTCCCCGGCCGCCGGCCGCATGTTGAGCCCAATTAGCCACTCCCCCGGCTGGCCCACTCGATCATGACATTTCCCCACCGCTCGACGAGGCGGCGCTGGCCCACGTCGCCCAACCCACCGTGTGGTGGCGAAAGGCAAATCCTTCGGGAAGTGACAACCAGCCCGAAGTAGAGGATTTGAGAGGGCCGCACTTGTCGTTGTATTTTATGCCGGGGGCGCCCTTGTCGGAGAAGGAGAAGTCGAGGTGGAGGTCGCCGGTAGATGTTGAACTTGAAGCTCACGGGGTCGCGACGAAGGAACGTTTCCTCCCATGCACGCCGCATGACGAGGCGCCGAGGGTGCCCGATAGCTCGATCATCCGGGCGAAGCCGAGGTGGAGACGTAGGTGTAAGTCGCCGGCGACGGGCTACCTTAGCATGGAGCCGCCGGCAGACGAGACGGTCCAAGTGACGAAGGGGCGACGAGGTGAAGTCGAGGAGGCAGCCGTAGAGTAGGTCGCCGGACGCGGCCGACGGAAGGCCCCACTACATCTCCTTTGTCCACGGTTCGCCAACCGTGACGCTGTCGATGCGGAAGAAGACGCCGTTGTTGTCGAAGAGAAGGGACGGTGGCACCTCGACCCCTCGACGCCCACGCCGTAGTAGGAGGACGCTTGCCGAACGCCCGATCCTCCCGAGGGCGGTTGGGAGGTGGAAGCCCACCGCTACGCCATGCGCCGAGATGTTCTCCCCGCCAGAAGTCCCGGAGAAGTTCTCGGCAAATGGGGATATAGTAGCTGCGGAAGTACTTCACGATGCCGTAGTGGAGGCTCCACTTAGTGCGGTAGCCCGCAACTCGATGGCGCTTTGGCGATGATCCCGAAGTTCCTTGTTGGTCGTTGTGCCCATTGCGTACCAAGAATCATGTCGCTTGTCGCCGGCCCTTCGATGTCGACCATGGCGCGCCAGCGAAGACGCCGTTGTCCCCGCATGCGGTCAACCGTGGCAGCCGCTATGTCGCCGATGTCGCCCGGGTAGGCGTGGTGGTCGGCCGCGGGCGCAGCCGCGTGGGGATTTGGCCGGCGCGGTCCGCCTCGTCGCGTTGCATACGTAGGTCGATGGCCGCCTTCGTTAACGAGGGCTCGAACCACTCGAAGGCGGCAAACCGCCTCCCGTAGGCCCCCCTCGGCGAACCGACTTCGGCGCCGCCCTAGTTCCGAGCTAGTGCATAGTTCTCGGCGCTTCGATGTCGCTCGCCTTGCTCCCCCGGGAAGGCGCACGCCCTCGATTGAAGTCGCAGGTAGGTGGGGGTCCGGCGATGGCGAAGGGGGTGAGTGAACTCGTCCCACTGATCGGAGACATTTCTGAAGCACGTTTGAACCGAGCAAAGCAATACCAATGAGGTTTAAAGCGGCACTCACGTGAAACTTTCTGCGATTCCGTTGCCGAAGAAGACAGCGGTAATCCGTAGGTCGGGTCTAGGGCGCCGTGCATCCGATTTTGCACGACGCGGACGAAGCTTGGGGATGTGATGCCGCTGGTGGCACCATGGATTCGAGCCGCCGGTGGCGCGTACGCCGCAGTGGCGCCGTAGCGTGAGCCGCTGGTGACGCCGCTCGCCGGAGTCCCCCGTCGCAGGTGTCGCTGGAGAGGCAGGGGCATCCGGTCCGCAGTTGTCGCCGAGGGGTGACGCCGATGACGGTTGGGCCACCAAAGAACGCCATCATCTCTCCTCCACCGAGGATGAGGTCGGAGCCGCCGACGAGTCCGGCGGCGGGGGCGCGACCGACGGCAGAGGCGTCACCTCAGGCGGGGCGGCGGTCGCTGGCTGTCCTCCGCGTGGTCGCCGTGACGCGGCAGGGGTCCTCGCGTGATGCGCACGCATCTGGCGCGACGAGGCGAGTCTCCATGTCATCACGCACGATCCGGAAGCGCGCTTGTCGCCGAGCGCTGTCACCGCCGCGCGAAACTCCTTCATCTCGAATCCATGGGTGGTGGGAATCGCCCCGGTCTCCGGATACCACTTGCCGATTCCCGCCAGATTAGGCCGGAATTGACATGTGAATTAGGGAATTGGAAGAGGAGGAGGAAGTGGGCAACCGGCGCCGGCAAGCGCCGGGCGCCGGGGCATGGGCGGCAGAGGAGGGGGCGACGGGCGCGCGGGGGCGGGGGGTGGAGGAGGCCAAGAGCGAAAACGATAGATATGTTTTTATTGCTTGCTTATCCCCTAGAGATTACATGCCTCTTGCTTATATATAGCCCTAACTAGTGAGACTTGTAATCTAAGCAATCTCTATTAGGTTTTTATAACGATCGGAATACCTTTTACAAGCAATTCCTATTTATTTATTTCCTAATAAGGGTCTCCCTTATAGATGAGATATCCCCTTGCACACCAAAAATTACCTAAGATAATCCTAACTTGAAGATGAAGCAAACTCGGACTCAGACGGAGAGGGAAAGCGGGCGGCGCCCTGGCCGCCTCCCTCGCGCCCGCCCCCTTCGGGCCATCTACCGTCGCGCGTTGAGCCCAATTAGCCACTCCCTGGCTGGCCCACTCGATCATGACACAGTTGCATGACGATTAAGGTTGTTGAAATCTCATGTTTGGTTTTGGAAATTGATGACGACACTTGTGGACTAATCCTTTGCTCTAAGTGAATGATTTGAGAAAGGATTAGGTGGATGACAAGGAGCATGATGATCATGAACATGGACGATGATGATGGACATGATGGATCGTCAAGCTCGGTGATCGGCCAGAGAGGAACCCGGGAGATCAAGGCGAAGGTATACTTGATAGGGTTTTTCTTTCGGTGATCAAGACACGATAGAGCGTGTGATCACATTATAGGATAGATAGCCGACTATCAAGAGGGGATGCCGCGACAATCCTTGCATGAAGTGTTTCTAGGTCCAATTGACTTGCATATTGCATTTAGGACATGAGAGCACTAACTTCGATCTTGCCTAACATCTCGACGTGCTAACATTGGTGATAACGTGGTCATCTTCGACGTGTTGGCAACCCTTGGCAAGAGGCTAAGCAAGTTTGAAGCAAAGAGCAAAGAAAAAAAGATGAAGATCACCGTCAGGGCTGTGGTGACCGGACGCACTCGGCATCGACCGAAGCACTCAACGGAAGGCCCGGCCAAGGCGTCGCGTAGAGCCCTCGCAGCTGCTTTTGCCGGGACGCACCGATCGACCTCGACCGGATGCTTCCGTGTCGATCGAATCGTGACCGGACGCGGATCTAAGGGGTGCCGCCGGTGGGCCCGCGGCTTGTCTCAGAAGCGACCGGGAGCACCGACGGACCCTCGACCGGTTCCGCTGGGTGGTTCCGGCCAGGGCGTAAGGCCAAGGCGCTAGAGAGCAAATTTTTTGGAGCAACGGCTCCATTTCGAGAGGAGCCCTATATATACTTGGTTGGCGGGTTCCTTAGGTCCCTCTTGCACATTTGAACACTCTAACTTGCTAGTGAGCTTGTGAGACTCCTCTCCACTCATCTCCTCATCACTAATTCGGATTCTTGGTGAGATTGAGAGAGATAGAAGTGCATTGCTTGCATCGGTTGCATTTAGAAGCACTTCATCCTTGGAGAAGCCGCAAGGATTCTTGTTTTCTTGGGAATTTGCCCGGTTCCCTAGCGGCTTGGAGCAAGAGGCGGTGTTGAGCTCAAGTGGAGCTTGTTTGAGGCCACACCGGTGGTGATTGTGAGGGGTCGTTCCTTACCCCGCTGGAGATTCGCGAAAAGGAGCACTAGTGGATTGCTCGTGGCTTGTTGGACCCTCTCTTGTGATCGTTTGCTTGAGCGCCCATAGGGGTTTTGGCACCGCCATTAAGCTTAGCACACGCCAAGTGAGTGTGTCGCCACAACGAGGACTTAGCGTCTTGGCAAGCACGTGAACCCGGTAAAAAAATCACGTGTCAATTGTGTGCTTGCTCGTTGGAGATTTCATATTGATCACGGTGATTGACTTCCACCTCTACACTTCATCGTCGGTATATCGATCACCCTCTCTAGCATTTACTTGATATACTTGTGTAGTTTTGCCTAGGTTGTTTAGTTGCTTATTTTGCTAGAATTGTTAGCTCCTAGTTGGTAAACTAGTTAGAATCGCTTGTTCATCTAGGAGTAATATAGCGACCTAGCATTTGTGTGGACTTAGAGATATTAGAAATATCATCTTTTTGCTTGTGGCTTGCATAGATAGATTGTAGCACCGCTCATTTAGCTTCGCCTCCTTATTTACTAATCCGGGTGCTTAGTGTTGTTGCAAGAATTTTTAATAGGCTATTCACCCCCCTCTAGCCATTAGGACCTTTTCAGTTGTGCTAGGTTCATGCTCACATGTGTTTATTTATGTGTTTAAAATCGTTTTCCAAATGTTTGATGTGTAAGAATAAGTGTAATAATGAAGGAAAATTTTAGAAATAGGTGGGCCGCAAAATGGTAGTATGCGTAGACATTTCTTGTTGTCTCTTTTTAGAGAAGTTTTGAATTAAGTAGTTCTGTTGTTTATATTTGTCACCATTGGAGAGAAGTTGTATCTTCACCGGCCATGGGTTTCACTGTCCACAATACTTGGTGAAAGTGTGATATGTTTTTCATAGACAACCAACTCCATTATGAATGCTTACACTTGGGCAGTGGCCTTCCTAGCAAGCATGTCCTTTGATTTCATGTACATCAAGCACGTCATAATGACCATTGGGCTGAACACATGGGGCCTTGTTATACAACAACCTTGAGGCTTTGATGTTATTGCCCCGAACACATGGGGTAATTTGATCAGATGAAGGTCAATAGCTCCAAAGTGCCAAACTGGCTTTCATTTGATGTGGTACTCCCTACTGCTCTCTCATGTTTGTTTGGACTATCAATATCCTTTCCGGATTCCCTTGCAGATGGGTTATCTCTACTATTGGGTTCATAGTGCTTGGCATAGTGAACAATGTCTTAACTGTTGTGATTATTTTACTTAGCTAGGACAAGCATGCCTCTTTTTGGGTACCATTGGGCTCTTGATATGCATGTTAGGTGGTGTGCTTTACCAGCATTCCACCACAAAACTAAAGGCACCCAAGGTTGAGTTGAAGGAAAACAACGACAAAGGAGAGCAGTAGAAAATTCTTGCAGATGCAAGCAGTGGAAAAGAGCAATTCAACACAAAAGTGGAGCTCTTCATAAACCTTACAACAAAGTTCACCTTATATGCAGTATCACCATTCACACAGCCTCACCTGAACGTTTTTGAAATATTTACTAACATAATTGGAAAGAAGCGTAAATGTAGTCCTGAACTAGGAGCTATACAATCTCATGCTTTACATATTAAAATCATGGAGGGGATCTAATTATCATTGTACAATCATTTATTTCTATATTTCTACTTTCATTTGCAATTTTTAACACAAAATTGTTATGATAGGATACCAGGTATCGACAAATATACTACATTGAATACTTCCTATATGAAAGCATCTATCTCATATAGTTCGGTGATAGTATGATATGTGTTTAGTCATTTCTTTTGCCGGAGTTTGTATATTTGTTTGTACCTTATTGCTGGTGGTGAAGCCATTGGATCTTATGCTAAAAAAGATCATCATTGTTAGTGCATAAGGGAGCTCCATTGTGTATTCTAAGCCAGCGCAAAGAGCACATACTTTTTATTTGTTGTGGGCCTCATATTAGTATGTGTAAGAAGTTTACACATTGAAGATCTTTTTACTAACAAAGCACGTGTTGAATTGTTAACTTTTGCACCTTTGCCAGGAGAAAATACAACTACCCTAAACTATATCATCATGGAAGTATGACACACATGTTGTTGAAATAATTTTGCTTGCTCTTAGCATATGCAATGCAATTCTGTTGTGTCGAAAGTCTAAAAGCAAAGTCGTTCAATAAGCTCTACTTGGGCATGTGTGCAATGTATCCCATGAGGGGAATGAGCACTAATTAAAACAACAACTGAATAAAAATTGTTTGAATGCAAAGAGTATAGGAGCAAAGAATGAATGATTGAAGTGTATTGATTTCACTATTTGATTGGGTATATATACATAGCTAATAGTTGTCTTGGCGCCCCTTATGCACCATAAGATATGTAATGCTAGGTCTATACATGAAACCATATGCCACAAGTTCTCATTGTTTCACCACCTTGTTTTCCATAAGGGCACTGTGAGAAGATAGCACTATGGCAAAATCTTCTAATCGTTGAACAAGAGCAATTCTCATCAATTGCCACCTTTGATTTGACCTGATTTGAGTGTTTGGACACTCGCCTAAGACTTTTGGTTTGGAACTAGATGAAGGCGTATGTCAATTTTGAGAATGAGCATATATTGGCAATTTGTATTCTTTGTATGATTAATTCAATGGAAGCAATATAGCATGTGAAAATGTTAACCCTTTTGAAAATATGTTATTTCTCGCAAAGGGTGTCTCAATGGCCAATGCCTAAATTCAACGGTGAGTAAGTCCATATGTTACCAACAAGATTATGATAAACAAATCAATTCTATGTTGATTAGTCATACAATTTTTGGATATAAGGTATTTAAAGTTGTAGTACCTAGGAACCAAACAATCCATGTAAATGGATTTAATCTCATATCTAGTATAATTTTGCTCTAAACTGAATAATTTGAGCAATGAGTTTGGTCGTGGTGCCTACGGAGACACATATGGACTATTTTGTAGATGCATTGTAAGCATTATATAGTACCTATTTGATCCACGGAATAACTATAGAAGGCCATATAAATGTTGGCTCTTTATGCTTGAATTTGAAGAAAGGCGGGCCTTAAAATTAATTCTCTTGCGCCACCTTTGGGTGCACATGAAATCTTGGGATTTGTGGGAAATTTGACACCCAATAGAATTATCGGAAACTTTTCCAAAGGGGAATATGTGTGCCAAGTCTTGATGCTATCAAGATTGAAAAATGTATTGTACGCAACATTTGTTATGAGGTTGATGTATGTATAATACATCCTAGATGGTATAGAAGGATTTTTTTTAGAAGTATTTTGTTTCCATATCCATAGTACCGGTGAATGTTGATATTTATCAATATCCTTTAGTATTTTGTATGGACATGTAAATCATATACATAGAATAGATATCTTGAAACATGATGGGGTAATCATAGAATCATGATATAGTGCATGGTGCATGTAAGATTAACATTTCAATACATATATCATGAGCAGTAGAATAATGTGTTAATGGTATAGTGGGGAATTAATTAAACAAATTTCCTTATCTAATCCCAAATTTCTATATAGATTATGTTAAAATTCAATATAAACTTTGACTTTATATAGAATAAAGTATCATGCCTAAGGTACATACATGTGCATTACATTTAGTATACAATTGAGGTAGTGTTATTTTCAAATTTAACATAGGGACATGTAGTTGTATTTGTTGAAGTGAGCTTCAAACTAATTCCAAGAACTCTCTTATCCCCAATAAATTGAAGGTATACTTTGGGCCAAATGTTTTATTTGACATGTGATGATAAACATTTGACCATTCTTTTGGACAAATTTGAGATTTGTCTCTATAGTCATTTTTATTTGAATCTAGCTCCTTTGAGCACTCAGAATTGGAGAGTTGCATGCAAATGTGCATGTGTATGCCAATAGGATTATGCATCTTGGTTGAAATTTAAATTGAGGTGGCATTAATGCCATGAGGTCCCAACATTTTGTCAATAGATATATAGTACCCATGTTGGAAATTAGTGTTGGGGAGGCCACTCCAACAATTAGTTCTTCCAATGCGAAGTCTGGACAATTTTGTCTTGGAAAATTGTAGCCAATGATACATGAATTGATCATGTATTTAATTGAATTTACTATGAATACTAAATTATATAGCATAATGCAAAATTGGAAATCAAGGTGATACTTGATTATAGACTAACCACTCTATAAAATGGCATGCAACAAATATGTTGCTACTACTTTGGACTCTATTCGTATTGGAATAGGTGATGTAAGAATGATGCCCAAATGTCAAACTTTGTATATATATAAATGATAGAATGTAGTCACCAAACCAGTTATTTTATGCTATTTATGCATTTAAGCAAAATTGATGCTTAAATAATTTGAATTCAAGATGAAGAAGCAAAAAAGAAAGATATTTAGGGTCTCTTTGAAACACATGATATCTAAACATATGATTAGAGTTACACATCACTTGCAATTCTACAAGAATTGAGCACACAAGATATTATAGGAGGAACACAAGAATTAGGAGAGAGATATTACAAAAAAATCCAAGAGGTTAATTCTTGCCAAAATTCTTATGAGTTGAACCATTCCATTGAAATTTTTTTGTTTTTTAACCTAAATTTTAGGATTTTTGCATGACCAAACATCACTTAGGAAAAATTTTCAATAGGATTGAATTGAATCGTAATCCTACGGGCTTTCCCCAATCCCCCACGGCCGTGGGAGATCTTCACCGTCCGACGCATTAGCTGCGGCTCAGATTCTCCAACAGGTGTTCCACCCCGTCATTGCGTTCTCCTCCCGTTGTATGCCAAACCAGTTTTCTCGGTCGCACGGTCGCGCCGTCACTCCGTCAGGTCAGGCCGTCCTTGCTAATTGCTCACTCCACCGGGAGGGAGGGGCCATATCGTCGTACTCACCCATGGCGCACCGCGAAACCAAAATCTCGCAATCCTAACCAACCCCAGCGAGGCAGCGCCGTCGCCGCTCGATCCCGCCCCGTCGCGCCGGGGCCCCCAGAGGGTCAAAGGCCACCGCGAGCAGCTGGGGTTCCGCTCCGACCCGAATCCGAGCCTCCCGCAGGACGTAGCGGGGCTCGTTTCCGGACTCGTATAGCAGGTAATAATCGCGGAACCCACCCACCCTCCTCCCCTCCTCCTTGGTAGCTCTGTCTGTGGCGATGCACCCGATGCTACCACGATTGGTTTGATCCCTGCTTAGGTTTGATCTAGGGTTTGCAATTTCTGAGGTGATTTCAGCGGGCCAATCGCGCTATCGCTTGTGTCTGCGTCGTATGCGTGGTTTGGTTTTGTTTTGTTTTGGTTTTGGTTTTAATCGGTCGCTGAGTGTTGCCAAGTTCTGTTCTGATTGGAATTTGAACTTTGCAGGAAGTTTCGCGCGAGGGATTGATTCCGGAGCTAGAGATGTACGGGCAGGGAGGGAGCTTCAATCCACACTATCGCCATGGCGCGCCGCCACCGCCCCAGCAGCAAGCTGGGGCGTCTGGGTCCTTTCCCCAGCAACCTGTGCCACCGCCGCGGCCCCAGCTGCAAGCCGGGGTGGCTGGGTCCTTTCCCCAGCAACCTGTGCCACGGCCGCCAGCACCGTACCCACAGCACCCTGGATTGCGGCCTCCGCCTGGGCCATACCAGCATGGCGTAGGCGTGCTGCGCCCTCAGAACCAGCCATACCCCTATGCACAGCATGGTCAGATGCACCAGATGCCAATGCTGCCGCAGCAGAGAGGTTATGCGCCGATGCCGATGCCCGGAATGCTGCCTCCGCAACAAGCTATGCATCAGGCCCCTCCGCAGTATACGAATCTCCCTCCACCGCCACCTCGGCCGTCTGCCCCGCCGCCACCTTCTCCTCCTCCGCCGCCACCACCACCACCAGCATCACAGTCTCCTCCTCACACACCTGTTGTTGCAGAGTCATGGGGTGGAGAGGCAGAAGGAAAACAAGGCGCATCTGATGGTGGCCGTTTTGCCAAAACTCTAGAAACAGCTCCTCAGCTAATTGTTTCTGATGACTCAGATATGGATATGGGTTAGCACTCCCCTTTCCCTCCTCCCCCATCTCAGTACAGTGATACTATTACTCTGTTTAAAACTTGCAATTTATTCACACTGCTGCATTTGGCGTCGCAGCAATGACAACTGGTAGTTCATACGATGAAAAACATCACTGTGCAATTAATGCTATACCTGACTTTGGCATTTCAGCTTAATTTTCACTTCATCATGTTTCTAAACATTTATTTTATCATGGCAATTTCCAGGAGATGAGGACTCTCCGTCAAGGCAGCCCCTTACCCCAGAGAATTCTTTCGCCGTGACTGCTGAATGTACTGGAAATGTTAATGTGTCGATGTCTATCAGTGATGTTTCAAGCCCTGGCAAGGATTTACCACCTGGTAGTGGTGAGAATGCTAAAACAGCGCATGCAACTGAGGATGGTGGGAGCGCATTCCGACTAATACAAGGTTATGCCTCCGATGACAGTGCAAATGAGGCTGATGCTGGTCCTGAGGGTGCCGGCACCCTCGTGAATACCCCTCATGGCACTGAGCAAAATGGTAAGGCTGAAAATTATCATCTCAAGGATGAGAGCAACCCAGTGAAGCATGGGGCAGATGTGCTTGGGCATCTGGCCAAAGAAGATACAAGTGACAGTGAATTTGAGGGAAGTCAAAGTAGTAAAAGGCATGGAGGGGACAAAAGAAACGAACCCGAGCAAGTCACCTCAGAGAAGTGGTAGTCCAGTGGGGGCAAACAAGAGCAGTCCATCCCAAAGGTATGGTGCCTATGCCTTGTACTTTACTTTGAACTTTAAATAGATGCAATAGTTATTCTCTGTAATTGTATTTCTGTATTTTAGATTTGTTATAAATTATGGCATTTGATATGTATATCTTGCTCCCTTTGGAAGTCTAAAATCTAAAAGTATTAAATTTCTTTCAGTTCCTCACCTGTAAAGCAGACCAAGCCACCATTTGCTAAGCGATTTCATCCTGCTGGCAATGATTCAGGAGGTAGAGTTGTTCAGCAAGAGAGCCGGGCATTGACATCAAAATTGGACAATTCTAATGATTTAATTGGAAAAGTGGGAGATAGTGCTGCGCTTGATGTTGCCCTTGCGCAGACTTGTCACAGTTTAATTTCTGAGCATTCACAGCAAGTGGCTGCTTCTGCTGATACTCATAAGATGCAAAAGCCATGCCCCCATCGAGTCTCGATCAGACTTAAATGCGGCTTCATCAGCAGGTGACCCAATTCCTATGAGCCAACCTGCTGCAGGTGTCCCATATATGTCTATACAAACTACCAAGAGCTCCATAGCATCTGATCATGTCCAACCTCATCCTCAGAGTTTGTGTCCTCCTGAACACATGTCATCCTCAAATATGACTCAGCTGCCAGGACAACCATCATTTGCAACATCAGAATTTCCTCAAATGCAGTTCCAGCATAAAGTTATTGCACCAGCAAATGAGTTACTGCAGAACCAGACGAGAAGCTACCCTCCACAAGATGTGTCTCATCCTAGACCATTCGATTTCCATCATCATACTCTCCCACCAGTAATTCCTTCTAACCAGCAGCCTTCTACTATTCCTGTTGAGAATGCTCCAGTACCTCATCCAGACAGATGGTCAGAATATTCTGGTGGTGTAGGTCTATCTTATTCATCTCATCAGCCTCCATATGGCCAGCACCAACCTCCTAGGAATCTGGATTCAGGAAGTAACTTAGTTTATCCCCTTTCCAGAGATTTCCATCAAATCTACCAGGAAGTAACAATCTTGGTCCCTTATCTGATGTCGATTTGACTAAATCGCCTATCAAACCCCACTACAATCCATTTGCATCTACTTTTGATAAAACAGATCCAAGTCTAGATATTGAGGCTCCAGTAAGCCCTAATGCAGTTGGTTCTATTTCCACAACAGGAGAACCTGTGCCCAGTAAACAAAAGTTATTCCGTCAGGAGTTCGCTTCTGGTGCTCCATATGATCCATTGCTTGACAGTATTGAACCATCAAGCAGTTCAATCAACAAGGTAGATCTTCGTAAAGAGAAGAACTGGAGTGCTGCTGATAGTCGTGATGCATCAAAGCTTATGAACCTAGAAGCGGACAGTGAAAATATGTATGGACTGGGGGTTGTTGCTGAATCAGAAGTTGAGGGTCTTGGAGAGGTGGCAGCAGATACTGAGGCAGGTGTGGTGGAGAATGCAAGCCCTGAATTTTTGGTGCTAAAGACTGGAACTCAGATATCCCTGGTGATGTTGACAATGACCAAGCATTGGACAAAAATAAGAAGGATAAAGATTCCAGATCAATGAAGCTTTTTAAGATTGCTATTGCAGATTTTGTTAAAGAAATTCTTAAGCCATCATGGAGGCAGGGTAACATGAGCAAAGAGGCTTACAAAACTATTGTCAAGAAAAACAGTTGATAAGGTTTCTAATTCAGTCCCTAGCAGTCATATTCTGAAAACCCCTGCCAAGATGAAACATTATGTACAGTCCTCTCAAAAAAGAAGGTGACCAAATTAGTAATGGTATGTCTATTATCACATCTCTAGAATATTGGTTATTTGCGGACATATTCTGTTCATATGTTTGTAGCATTCTGTGACAATACATTATGCAATTGTCTTGTTCATGGTATGTGATCTGTTTATCACCACATCATGGAGAAGTGGAAATTATGACATGCCCTTGATATCTGATACTGAGAAACACAAGTTGCAATTAGTTGGTGTCATACTGTTAAGCTCTGATTTCCTGAAGTCCGTGTTACGTTATCATCCAGCCATTTGATAATTGTTCAGTGGAGTTTGCCAACATATATCTTTATATTTTTGTGTGAAATCTCCATTCTGGTAATGTCACTTAATTGAGTATATTGTCTACACTTGGACTGACATCTTGATTTAAGTTTCTGAATTCCACAACGGATTCAAAATCTGTCTGGATCAATAGGCCCCACATAAATGAATGACATGTCAAGTTAAAAAATGTTTCAAGCTGTCTGATCCTGTGCTTGCATGTTTTGAGCTCACATACTTTTTCTGGAATGAGAAGGCTTTGTATCACACTGTTTTCATAAGAAAATGTGATCTAGTCCTAAATCTGACACTTAAATCAATGGTGCCATATTCTCCTTTAGCTCTCCACCTTGCTATTTTCTTGTGCTATTTTCTTGTTCAGCACATGTTTGTTTCGATAAATAAAATATCTGGCTCCACTGATTTCTTTTATTTTCTTCAGGGGTATGTCGACAAGTATGTGAAGCCATAGAGTAATGGGGGCACTGCGTTGAGCCATCAGAGCTGTTAAGGTTCCAGAGTCTGTGCTGCATTCTACTAAATGAGGCTTCAAATTGGGTAATCTTTATGCATGAAACGGTCGTTCCACAGGAGTTATGCAGGAAATGCTGTACTTTGTCGGAGTGTCACATGTCTAGGTGTGCTTCCGGTTTACCTTGTAAATCCTCCTGTGCTGGAATCCAGGACCCATCAAAACTCGAGGGCTTTGCTGCCTGCTTTTCTAAGAACTCGTAAACAGAAAGAGAACTTAGAGGACCAAGCCCAAAACCGAAACCGAAACAAGTCTGGAAGTCACTCGCAGTGCATTTGGTGCTGTTCCCAGACGCTGCAGCCTGACAGGCACCTCTGTAAAACCTTTGGTTTGACTCCCCCGTTAAAGGAAAAGGCTGAAGTTTAAGATGGCTTAATGTTTGTGACTTCGTTATATCAAGTTATCTGCTAGTACATGTTTTTTAAATAGTACTATATGTTTTCGCGTTGCTTCGCTTCCTGTACAGCAGACTGCAGTAGTAGACATTTTCTTGTCAAAAAGGGACATTACCAGACAATCCTTAGGGATTCTTTTGACTATTCGTTACTGGGTCGTGAGAATTGGATCAGTACTAAATTGGTCCTGCTAGCTTATAGGTCTGGGCATTCTTTGAACAGTGCTGTAATTTTGTGAGTAGATTAATGGATCGTAATGAACTGTGAGGTGTGATGCATTCACCAGTGCGAATGCCGTATGGTCCGTATGGTTTTAATGGTTATATAAAGCGCGCCGATCACTCTCGATTGTTTATGCCCTTATGCATACCCGTTATGCATAGGTAACTATAGTAGCTGATCATTGAGTGCTGTAGTTCTCTTTCCTGTGTTTTCTACGAAAATCATCTTATGTTTACAAAATCTATGTGTAATTCATGGAAAATTCATGCGTTCTGAAGGCCTTAGTTATTTTAGTCTGTCAGTATCGAGGATCGTCAGCAAAAGGCAGGCAATCTTTCTATTTGCCATCATGCTTGCCTCCTCGCGAGAAACCTCTGAGCCGCGTAGCCGCGTAGCGTCCTCTCCCCGAGCGGAGAACCTGCTGTCCTGACGTCACTGCGGTCGGGCCACGCGTCCGCTCCCACCGCCTCATAGTCGTAACGGCAGAGGCGCTGACGCGGCAGCGCCCGTGGGCCGCGTGTGCAGCAAGTTGGGGCCACTTGGCAGTGGGGACACCGGTCACGGCGGCGCCCGCCCACCGCCCACCGCGGGTCGGCGGGCCGCGGCCGCGCTCACGCAGCGCGCGATGCCGTCATGCCTGCCAGGTCGCGTTCGCGAGAACGGCGGCACGCTAGCTACACGCGGTGTTTCGCGGGGGTTTTTTTGCCGTTTCGCTTCGGCTTTTCCCTGTGCGGTGCGGACTGCC